>JADRCD010092843.1:0-20156 GCA_019843815.1 Montemys delectorum | reverse complement strand
ACACACACACACACACACACACACACACACACAAACACACATACACACACAGAGAAACACACACACATACAGACACACATATGGACACAGACACACGGACACACACAGACATACATGAACACATACAGACACACACATAGACATACACAGACACACACAGACAGAGACGGACACACATACAGGCACACACGGACACACACAGACACACCAAAAACTAAACCAAAAAGTAACATTGAATCTCTTAAAAATTCCCAAAGAAAGTAGTTAGTACCCACAATTTGTTAAAAATTGAAAACAATAACAAGAAAACAACAAAAACCCAGAGAAAAGGATTAGATTGTTGGTCAACTTGGAATCACAGGGAATCTAAGAAAGACTCAAAGGGGCTAAAGTTGGAAAAGTGAGTTCACTGGGGCGCTTACAGTGCTGATGGGGCCTGGGAGAGGCTTCAGTTAGAAGAAACCACAAGCCATAAGACAGATCTCAGAGGAGACTCCCAGCACCAAGGTCAGCCAGGGACCACAGGGCCAGCTGAAGGGCTGTTATGCAGACCCTTAATTACTTCTGTCTGACCGCTATTTAACCATCCAGGAAGGCTGACTACTGTAAGAGGTCTAGAAGTATTCCAGGTTTGGAGTTAGGAGCAAGAGCACCCCACTGCAGAAGGTGAGAGAGCCTCAGACACTAGCTAGTCCTGTCAGTACACCCGGGCTGGGCTCCACCCTGCAGTCGTGATTCACCGGCCCTGGGGTGGGGGCCTAGATGAGCATCTCTAACAGGCCCTGGGGGATGATTAGTGCTGAGGCTGAGGGGGAGGGGGAAGCCAGACAAGGGCCAGTCTGAGGCCGGAGACCGGTGCAGTTGCATGGCCTCGGGAGGTTTTAAATCCCTTTCTAATAAAGATAAGGAACGGAAGATAAGGGCCCAGGAGGAAGCAGGGATGGATTTTTCTGTCAAGAAAATGACCTGGGGTAAATGTCACTGGTCAGCTCTCCCGGAACACAAATTATCTGAGATTTACAATCCAAACTATGAACAGTTGCTAATACACTTTTTACTCTCATAATAACATAAACGACTTTAATTATATACCAGGCAAGTACAATTTTTAGGCCTGCCAAGCATCTAGGCTAGAAGTCAGGAAGGATTTGGAAGCAGGACCAGGCATTATTTTGGGCTGGAATCCCTTGTTTTCCTCCAGCAGTTAGAGACAGTGCCTCCCAGGGAGAAGCAAGTCTAAGTGTGGAGGGCCGCAGAGGCAGATTGGGAGGGAGTTCACTGAAGCCAGGGAGCTGTTCCCTGCCTATGGTGAGATGAAGCCCTAGTCTCTGTAAGAAGTGTCAGGATGTGTGAATTGGTTTATTTTATTTTTAAAAGATTACTATTATGTTCGAGGCCAGCCTGGTCTACAGAGTGAGTTCCAGGACAGCCAGGGCTACGCAGAGAAGCCCTGTCTCCAAACAAACAAACAAACAAAGAAACATAAAAAAAAAAAAATTCTCATGTAATGAAAACAAATCAGAAAAAAAGAGTAGAAGTTGCCATATCTAGAGTTTTCCATTGTATTATTTAGTTTTTCAAAACAAGAGTATTGTGTTATTTCCGACTGAATAATAGATGAAAACTAATCAAACAAACAATAATACCACTCCCCAACCAGACAACAGAACACACACACAAAACAAAACAAAACAAAACAAAACAAAACATTTTAACCCTTACCACTATCTACTGTGCCTCTGCAACACAAGCTCAAAACAGGCGCTGATATACAGTGTCTGATTTTTTTTTTCTCTCCTTAGAATCTAACATTATTAGTTTTCTTGGCTAATAAATTGCCATTTTCTTTACTAGTTCTCGTAGGCACTTGGCTGTTGTTACTATGCACGAGGGAACAGTCCTGTCATGTACAGCTCCAAGCGCTTCTCTGTCAGACTGTCATCCGAAATGGCTAGTTCATTTTAAACCCACACAAAGGCCAAGAGGCCGGTCCACGGCTTCCTCCCTCCCCTCAACTTCCCAGGCTTTTGTAGCTGCCTCTACAAATCACCACCAATAACGCGGTGAAGGCATAAGGTGGGATCGCTGCCAGCGTCTTGCTGGACAGTGGCTGTGGGAACCGCAGCTGCCAGGTGACTCCAGCTCCCCTCGGAGTCTGAGGGCCATACAGAGGGGACACACAGGCCTGTGTGAGAGGCCCCCTTGCTTTACACACCTGCTGCTTGGCTTTTCCAAGCCCTGACACGTGTGAGCTCTTCTGTGGGGGTGTGGCCCCAGCCCCAGCTGCTGTCTGAGCACAGCTGCAGGAGACCTTAAACAGAACTACTTTGCAGAGCCGGGTTACCCTACATTCTGAGCCAAAAGGAGGCTCTGATGGTTCGAGGCAACTGCTTGGCAGCCTTTTGTTACATTGTAGTGTATTAGGACTGTTGATTAAGAATGTTCTGGGAGGATAAAAATTATTATTAATTTACTGTTTTAATTTGGAATATCTCTGGAGCCAAAAACCTTTTCCGTGTAGTTCTTGTCTAGGTGGACTGTTGAAAATCTGAACCCTTTCTATGCAATTTACAAGGCGCTCTATCTGTCATCTACCTACTTACTACCTATTTCCTTCCTTCCCCTCTCCTTCCTTCCTTCCTTCCTTCCTTTCTTTTCTTTTTTTGTTTTTTTTGTTTTTTTTTTTTTGAGACAGGGTTTCTTTGTGTAGCCCTGGCTGTCCTGGAGCTCACTCTGTAGACCAGGCTGGCCTCGAACTCCGAGCTCTGCCTGCCCAGATCAAGGGATGGAACTCAGGACTTTCTGCCTTCTAGGCAAGCACTCTACCAACTGAGCCACACCCAGCCTCAGGTCTTCATTCTTAAAAGCATTATTATTATTATTTTTTTTAATCAATGGTTGGTTTGAATATAACCTTTCAGACAGTGGCCACTATTTTAAGCATTACTCATTCTTGGGAGAAAGTGAAAGATTTAATTTTATAGTTTTGATTACATGCATGTAGGTGTATCTGTGTATGGGTATGTGCAAGTAGTTCAGGTGCCCATTGAGGCCAGGGGTGTTGGATCCCCTGGAGTTGGAGCTAAGGCAGCTGGGAATAATGTTGGGTTCTTTTCAAGAGCAGCGTGCACTCTCGATCCATGAGCCGTCTCTCCAGCCCCAACCTTCACTTGTGGAAGAGGAGCTCGTACTACTCGTGGAAGCTGACATCTGGGAAGCTGAAACAGGAGGATGGCCAAGAGCTCAAGGCCAGCCTGGGGCTACGTTACAAGACTTGGTCTTTTAAAAAGAAAGACTCGGGGAAGAGCTACTACTTTATTTTTAAAATTATCGTGAGGTATAAAATGAGGCTTTTTCCAGTCTCCCTCTAAGGAGAGCTTAAGTTTTTGAAAGGATGATTAACACTGTAATAAAAAGAAGTCCTTAGCGTCCTAGTTTTCAGTGTAGACACAAAGGAAGGCTGCCGCAGACAGGGTCCAGGGACTCTGCTTGTCTTGTGCACTGCTTCCAGGGCCGCACCTGTTTACTAAGAACACAAACACGGCAACCATGCCATGCGCGCGCATCATTTCTGCAGAAGTGGCCTACACCCTAGCTCTTGAGTGTGCATGTGTCATCTGCTTAAGACGTCCCTCTGACCTGGGTATGTCAGTCCACAATCTGAACAGAGTGTGCCGATGACCAGTCAGAACTAAAGCATGGGGTGTCCCGGGAACCACATGCACAGCTCCTAAAAACTCAAAGACGCATAAGCGGCTCCGCTCTCGGCTGCACGGATTTTGTGGGCGGCCACAGGCAAGAAGCGGTCTGACTTAGGAGAAAATTGGAGAGGGGGCGGGGCTACAGGGATAGGGAAGGGGAAGGGTCCTTGTCTCACATCCGCAGAACTCTGGATTCCATCCCTAGCCTTGGACTATGCCACGTGTGGTGCTGCACACTGGAGCTTAATATTTGGGAGGTAGGAGCGAGAGTACGGGAAGTTCTCAGTCACCCTTGGCCAGCATGGGCTGTGACACCCTGTCTGGAAAACAGACAGACAACACACCAAATAATAAACCCCAAGATAGGCGCTTAAACTAGGTCAGTTTTGCTAGGTGTGGTAGCTCACACCTGAAGTCCTAGCACTTGGGAGGTAGAGGCAGGAGGATTAAGAAATTGAAGACAAGTCAGGCAGTAGCATCACGGTTCTATGCCTCGTGGTTCTGTTATGGAAGCTTTGTTGTTTTCTCGTGTGCACGGGTCCGGTGTGGGGGAGGGGTGGGAGAGGGGCGGGGGAGGGGCGGGGTGTGTGAGTGCATGGTTTATGGTGTATGTGAGGGCCAGAAGACTGACTTCCCTGGACCCATTCACCCTGGTAAGGGGGTGGGGGACAGTGGTGGTGCACATCTTTAATCCCAGCACTTGGGGAAGCAGAGGAAGGTGGATCTCTGTGAGTCTGAGGCCAGCCTGGTCTACAGAGTGAGTTCCAGGACAGCCAGGGCAGAGAAATCCTGTCTTCAAAAATCAAAAACCAAAGAAGTTGAGGACAGCTTCACCTATACAGCGAGTCTGAGGCCAGCGTAGGCTCCTTGATCCTCTGTGTCAACCATAGTGCATAACAAAGCAACGCCAGTTCGGTGTCCAGCACCATGTATTCTTTGGCATCTATCCTGACCCTTGGCCCGTTTATGGAAGGCTCCCTTGCATCACAACAAACAGGCATACCTGGTGACTCAGCGGCTTGTTTGCCTTTCCTCTTTGCTTCTGGCAAAGTCTGGTAGGGTCTGTGTCCCACAGGCTCATCCCCTTGGATAGCTGTCAGATCATGCATGCTGAAACTTCGCAAACGCTCCGTTATTGCTCCTTGGCTCTATTTAATAGAGATGTGATAAGCTCTGAGAAAAAGATACTTTCAAATACTCAGTATGCTTATGTTTATCTGTCCGACAAGTTCTTTGCTGTGAAACACAGTAACATTTTGCTAAACAAGCAACATCCCTGCAATCTTTTACTGCCAATACCACACACTGTTTATACTTTCTCAATACCGCAAATTGTTTATATTTTCCTTATGACATAGCTGCTATCTATATAAACACTAATCCGCTTTGCTTTTTCATGCATTTCAAAGTACACCATGACATTGATACGTTTTATTCTAAGCATTTTAGCATTATGCTAAACTTTAAGTTTTTTTTTTTTTTTTTTTTTTTTTTTAAAGTATAATGAGATTAACTTCGGAGAATATAGCAGCCACAATTCTGAGCTGTAGTTCAGCACTCTGGGTTAGTAAGAGTAAAAGGAAAGACAGTTTTGGACAAGGCTATGTCAGGAACAGCAGTAGCTCTAACTAGAACCGGGTAGAAAACGTTAGGAGCCAAAGAATTTTGCATATGTAGCTATCTTCAGACAATGAATAATCTAGCAAGACACTCATCACTCATCATGGTATATTTCGTTTTGTCTTTATGCAAGGTTTGTTTGTTTATTTATTTATTTGTTTATTTACTTTAAAATGAGGCACAAGACCAGAAGACTTTTTTAAAAAAAGATTTATTTATTTTATATATGTATGTGAGTACATTGTCGCTGTCTTCAGACATACCAGAAGAGGGCATCAGATCTCATTACAGATGGTTGTGAGCCACCATGTGGTTGCTGGGAATTGAACTCAGGACCTCTGGAAGAGCAGTCAGTGTTCTTAAGTGCTGAGCCATCTCTCTAGCCCCCGAGTTTATTTATTTTTATTCTGTGTGCCTCCACATATATATGTGCACTATATGGTGTAGTTCCCCTAGAGTCCAGAAGAGACTATCTGATTCCCTGGACCTGGAGGTACAGGCATGGACCCACCATGTGGATGTCAAGAAGTGAACCTGGTTCTCTGGAAGAATGGTTAATGCTCTTGAACACTGAGCTGGCTCTCCAGCTTCTGTTTCGGTCTTACCAATATGACAAGTACGGGCAAACATTTAAATGTAAACTAATTAAAATGAAATCAAATGAAAACTCAGTTCTTTCCTCGAACTGGCCACACCTGAGATGTTAACAGCTGTCTGTGACTGCAGTGTTAACAGTACAGTCATGGCAGAGAGCATTCCAGCATGGCCATTGCAGAGAACATCCCAGCAAGGCCATTGTAGAGAGAGCATCCCAGAATGGCCGGCCATTGTAGAGAGCATCCCCACCACACACACAGTGTTTGACAGTTGCCATCATTATATACTGCTTTCATGGGGACATTTCTCTGAACCTTTAAGATATACCTCCCTAAACTATGAAGCTTTGTAAAAAGGAAAAAAAAAAAGCCCTAAATTTACCCACTTTAAATCTGCATAGCATACGGATGATTCATTGTTTTATTTATAGCTAGACTAAAAATACTCGTCTCAAGGCTCTAACACTGATTATTTCTTCTCACAAATGTGAATGTATGATTGCCTCTACTTATAACATTACCATGGAAACTCGTCCGTCACGGTTCATCTCTAAACTTCCAAGTTAAAGGTGTTACAAACATTTAGATGTTTCTTTCCACTTGTATTTAACCCTGAAGAAACAGCTCTTCAATTCCCATAATGTCGTGATTCAGTATGGCTGGTTACCAATAACTCACTATGTCAAACCACACGCCACTCTCACTCCCCAGGTAAGCTTTCTATTTCTACCATATATTCTGTATTGTAAGAAGAATGTGTAAAGTTGGAGCTGAAGAGAGAGTTCAGTGGCTAAGAGTACTCATTGCTTTTGTAGAGGACCCAGGTTCAATTCCCAGCACCCACATAGTAGATCATCTGTAAATCTGATTCCAGGGGATCTGATACCTTCTTCTGACCTTCTTAGGCAGCAACCAAGTGTCCATGTGGTGCATATACATACATAAAGGCAAAACACTCTTACATAAAATAAAATTATCTTAAAGAAAGAATCTTTAAAATCCACTTTTTCAAGAAAATAAGTGGATTTCACACACTTAAAAATTATTTGGGGGCTGGAGAGATGGCTCATTGGTTAAGAGCACTGACTGCTCTTCCAGATGTCCCGAGTTCAATTCCCAGCAACCACATGGTGGCTCACAACCATCTGTAATGGGATCTGAAGTCCTCTTCCTGTGTGTCTGATGACAGCTACAGTGCACTCATATGAAATAAATAAACCTTTAAAAAATATATTTTTTGGAGTCAGGCATGGTGGTCCCTGGCCCTTAATCCCAGAACGTGGGAGGCAGAGGCAGGTGGATTTCTGAGTTCGAGGTCAGCCTGGTCTACATAGAGGGTTTCAGGCCAGCCAGGGCTATATAATGAGATCCTGTCTCAAATAAACAAATAACATAAAAATTCTTTTTGGGATGATGAGATTGTTCAGTGAGTAAAGGTCCTTTCTGAACAAACCTGGGAACTTGAGTTTGATCCTCAGAACCCATGTAAGAAGGGAAGGCGAGCATCCACTCCACAAAGTTGTCCTCTGACACACATGCCTCCCCTCTATCATGCATATACAATAATACCTTTGAAACAACAAATTTCAGCTTATCGTACTTGTTTTCTCTTGACCAG
Source organism: Montemys delectorum (assembly GCA_019843815.1). Lineage (NCBI taxonomy): Eukaryota > Metazoa > Chordata > Mammalia > Rodentia > Muridae > Montemys > Montemys delectorum. The sequence continues at coordinate 12,621 of JADRCD010092843.1, read as the reverse complement.
ACAGCATTCACTTCTAACAAAGGTGAGGGCAAGACGCTTCTGAGACAGGGCAAGGAAGTTCCTGTGCCTGTCTCAAAGAAGCCTTCCTTCCTCAGTGCTGTCCTTCTCTGTGCCATGCTCTTTCTGCGAATCCTCTCAATAATTCATGGCCTTTATCCATCCCGTACTTAACCACAAACGGCATGGAGGTCTACATAGTCTGACTTGAGTCTGAAATGTCTCTTCAGAGGCCTATGCCCCGAGCCTGTACAGCTACTGGCAAGCCTTCAAGAGTTGGTGACCAATGACAGAGGGCCATTTAATGTGCCCTTGAAGGCCATCTTAGGGACCCAACCTTCCCGCTGTCAGGAGGAGGCCACACTGCTCTATTACCATACGCTGATCTGATGAAGGTCCAAGCAACAGCTTGGTCCACCAGTGATGGACTAAAACCTCCTCTAGCTTATGGGTCAGTATAAACATTTCTTGCCAGGCAGTTGTGGCACACGCCTCTAATCCCAGCACTTGGGAGGCAGAGGCAGGCGGATTTCTGAGTTCAAGGCCAGCCTGGTCTACAGAGTGAGTTCCTGGACAGCCAGGGCTACACAGAGAAACCCTGTCTGGAAAAACAAAGCCAAACAAACAAACAAACAAACAAACAAAAATAAACGCTTTTCAGGAAGCTGATGAACACACTTTGTTACCAGAAGGTGCCTGTCTGGAGTACAATTTCTAAGATTTACGTGTTTCTTTTCTGTGTATGTCTGTATACCACGGGCAGGCCTGTGAAGGCCAGAAGGTGTCTCAGAGCCCCTGGAATGGGAATTATAGAAGGTTGTGAGCCACCCTGTGGGTGCTGGGAAGCAATCTGGGGTCCTTTAGAACAGCACAGCTGCGCTCTTAATACCTCAGCCACTGCTCCAGTCCCCTGAGTACAGTTTCTAGGGCCGCTTTTAATGAGCTAAAGTGGCCCCGAGGATTGACTAGATTAGTAATTGTTGTGTTGCCTTCTGTGGTGCTTTTAACTGGTGGACTCAGTACATACCACGTCCCTCACGAATGAACTCAAGAATTATACAGTTGTAATGATGTGTCTGCTACCGGAGCCAGATGCTAAGAAGCCAGAAGACGGGGCGAGTCTTATGTCCCTGCTCTACGAGCCAGTGAGCCAGCGCATCCAGAATACATCTTACACCAAGCATCTCATTAACGCGTAAACTAAGTATTTATTCAATTTAGGCCTATCTTTTTTTTCTCCCACGACCTGACCCAAGCCAGAGTTATCTGGGAAGAGGAATCTCAGTCGAGGAAATGCCTCCAGATCGCCTGGGGGCAGCTCTGTAGTGCATTTTCTTGATTAAAGACTGACATGGGGGGTTGGTGAGATGGCCCAGTGGTTAAGAGCACCGACTGCGCTGGGCGATGGTGGCGCACGCCTTTCATCCCAGCACTTGGGAGGCAGAGGCGGACGGATTTCTGAGTTCGAGGCCAGCCTGGTCTACAGAGTGAGTTCCAGGACAGCCAGGGCTACACAGAGAAACCCTGTCTCGAAAAACAAAACAAAACAAAAAAACAACAAAAACAAAAAAAAAAGAGCACCAACTGTTCTTCCTGAGTTCAAATCCCAGCATCTACATGGTGGCTCACACCCATCCATAACTACATCTGATACCCTCTTCTGGAGTGTCTGAAAACAGCCACAGTGTACTTACATATAGTAAATAAATTAATTAATTAATTAAAAAAAATTGAGATGGGCGGGACCAGCCCACTGTGGATGGTGTTAACCTGGGCAGGTGGTCCCGAGTTATATAAGACAGCGGGCTGAGCCAACAATGGGAAGCAAGCCAGAAGCGGCACCCCTTGATGGCCTCTGCTTCTGTTTCTTCCTAGAAATCCTGCTGGGATTCCTTCAGGGATGGGCTGTGAAATAATCCTCCCCTCCCCCAAGTTGCTATTGCTCAGGCTTTTTATCACAATAGAAACTTATCCGTTGTGATTGCAAGAGTTCCTGATAGACAGCAGTGTTTCAGTGTGAACAATGGAGTCTCCCAGGCATCCCAAAGAGCACCACCTTCAACCTTCTAAGGAGGTGGTTGCACCGGGTGTAAACGGAGAGCGGGCCCAACTCAGGCATCTGGGGACTCACTTAAGGCCTGGATTGTAATCTACCTCTAGAGTTACTTACTCTCCTATGATCAGTGCGTAAACTTTATCAACACCATCTAGACTTCCAGGAAGTTAAATTAAAGTACAGAAAAGGCAGAAAGTGGAGCTAAGGGCGTAGATCACTTGGGAAGAGTGCTCAGCATGAGCATGCAGGAAGCCCTGGGCCCCATTCCCAACACTGAATAAACAGGGCCTGGTGGCTCATGCCTGATATCCCAGCAATCAGGACATGAGCTGTTTGTTGGTTTTAGGACATCGGAAGGTCCAGCAGTTTTTGTTGTTGTTGTTGTTGTTTGAGACAGGGTTTCTCTGTGTAGCCCTGGCTATCCTGGGACTCACTCTGTAGACCAAGCTGGCCTTGAACTCAGAAATCCGCCTGCCTCTGCCTCCCAAGTGCTGGGATTAAAGGCCTGCGCCACCACTGCCCTGCTCCAACAGTTCTTACTACATTTGAAAGTTGGATTTCCCACTGTATAGTTTTTTTTTTCTTTCAATGAGACCAAACCACAGGTAAATGAGAACAGAAAAAAAAAAAAAAAATGTAGCACCGTGAAGTTGAAAGGCATTCAATACGTCGTAATTATTCAATGTAACTGCTTCAGAGGAGAGGAGTCATTACAAAACAATCACATCCAAAGGCCAAGTAGTTCCCTCCAGTGTCCTGCCGACAGCACAAAGGTCCACGAATGCAGGAGTTATGCGTGCCCTGTGATGTGTAGTGGCTATGCCTCCCTGCCCCAGAATCCCAATCACACCCATAAAGGAGTTGCAAGCCCGCAGTACGTGGGGAAATACGCAAAAACCAAGACAGATGGGACGCGTGACTGAACTTCTGTCCTTTAAACTATTTCCTTAATATTATAAATTAGTCGGCTTATTTAATAAAGGCTTAAAAGAAACATTTAAAAAAGTTAGTTTTAAAATTGGCATGCCAAGTAATGGCGTTTTGTTATAGCATTTCCATACACCTTTGTCGTTACCTGTCCTTCTCACCCTGGCTTAATGAAGTTTTGATTATAGTAACGTGTTACACAGTAACGATTTCTGATCCATTTGTCACCATGGTCTTTGTAGCTAATGGTTCACTCCTATCATCAAAAGAAAGCTAGGCACTGTGAGCAAGGACGCTCTTAAGCCCAGTACCGGGGAGACAGAGGTAGGCCAGCCAGGGTTAGGTTGCCTCAAAAATGAAAGATAAAGATAAAAGAAGAAAAAAAAAGAAAAATAGTTTCTTTGCTATCTCTTAAAAAATTTTACAGTTCCTTTTTTACAGCGTGAGGGTACCTGGAGGTGGGGTAGGGTTGGTATTGTGCTAGTGTGTTGGTGTCTCCGGAAGCCGGAGGCTGAAGGCTATTGTGAGCTGCCCAGTGTGGTCCTAGTGACTGAACTTTCTCTCGGTCCTCTGCAGGAGCAGTCCGTGCTCTTAACCGCTGAGCCATCTCTCCGGCCCAGGGTCTCTGTTTTGAGGGCAAAATTAAGACATTCTGAGCGTTTATCAGCTATATCTGCTTTGCTTGAATTAAATACTGTACTCCTTTTCTTCTATGTGGCTTGTGCAATGTTAAACAACATGGTTCTCATTCACATCGGAACTATAGGTATAGATGGGTTTATGCTAACTCATGCCTATAATCCCAGCACAATGGAAGCCGAGGCAGGAGGGTCCTGAGTTCTAGATCAGGTACAGTGAGTTAGACTCTATTCTATTGTCTATGCTTTCCCATTCAGTTATGATAGCTATTCAAGTCTACTTCTCATTATCTGTGTTACATTCAATGGCTGCAGAGCTTAGTTCTCAGTATTGGGGAAACTTCCACTCTGGATAATTAATAGTTAAACTAACGAAGTCCAGGAACGGACCCAAGTGTATTCACATTTGGTGAATGATATATGTTAGTGTTCTGAAGATGAGAGCTATATATATATATATTTATTGAGCCACTCTATAGAGACAAAATTCTTTTTTTTTTGAGTCAGGGTTTCTCTGTGTAGCCCTGGCTGACCAATGCCTGGTGAGACAAAATTCTTATACACATGTGTATGCTTTTTATTTTTAGTTTATGTATTTTTTTTTTCCTGGAATCATCATTACCCCTTTGAAGCAGGGTCTGTCAGCCCTTTTGAGCTGGAAGGTCTTGGCAGTGGTTCTGCCCTGTAGGACAGACAGTAAGCTGCATCCCTGGCCCCCACTACGGAGATGCCAGGAGTGGCTCCTTGCCATTTGTGATGGCAGAAACTGTCCCGTGGTGGTGTCGGTGGGGGCACAAACCATGTCCAGTTGAGAGCTACCATTCTGGAGATGTAGCGGGCTTTAGAGATTAGATGTCAACCCCTTTAGATATGAGAAGGATATTTAAATCCTTATCAATGCAGATGATTTGCATACAATCTTATGGCTTTTGAATGGCAGAATCCAAACTTAAAAGAAGAAGAAAAAAAAAAAAAACAAGAACAAAATTGAGTGTTCTAGAATGCAGTATCTGTTACACCAATCTGTTCTGTGGATTGTAGGAAAATAGGCTGAATTCTCCCCACCCCCTACCCCGAGAAGAAAGGATAAGGCTCGGTGACTGAAAAATCTCAAAATCCTTTCACAAACAGAAAGTCATTAAAACAGATAGCAAGAGGTCAGGAATTTGAAGCCAATGGCTGTGGTTTAAAGAGCCAATTAGACTTCAGTAATTTTTACCACAGAGCCTCTAATTTATAAAAAAAATCAGGGGGTGGTCTCTTAGGTGTAATGAAAGGAGTGAATCCTGAGTTGGCCAAAGGGGCCAATGCCTCTGCTCTTCACCTGCCCTTCATTGCATGGGCGGACAGTGGTCAGCTACATCAGTGCCACCTGCGTTTCCCACGTGGAAGCAGGGATGTTGAGCATCAGCAGAATCCTTGAAGGTCCTTCATGTATTTGTGCTTTGCTCAGCCAAAATAAATGTGTGCACCGACCTTGTGAACAGATGCCTGGTAATGAGGCCACGGGACTGAGCATCACTTCCAGAAAACCGCTTTAAGGGGTAATAAATGTTCTGATTAGATTCCTGCCTTCATTTCTGACATGCTCAGGTGACTCAACCTGGGGATCCTAGGGAGGGAATTACTCTTCTCTAAATATCATATGAAGCAGGCAAGAGTTTGTATCCCTAGAAGATATTTCTAACAAACTACATGTTAATTTAAAAAATAAATGCACAAATTTTGCCATCGTTCTCCTCCCAATTTCTCCTCAGTCCTGACCTATGTCTTAGTTTGGTTCCAATTTACTTGAATTTGAAACGTCGGCTTCAGTAAGTATCTTTTGTAATAAGACTTCTGTAATGTATATAAAGTTTCCACAAATGAAACTAATTTCAGCCACTTTAAAATGAGAAGAGTATAACCTGAGGCCAACAGAGCTAACATTACATAGTCCTCAACACTGGTACTATTTTTAATAGATACAACAGAACCAACAACTAATGAGTGTCCAGCACTCCTGGAGTCATCATGAGAACATGACATCACCTCACCCACGGATACTTTTTTTTTTTGCTTAAAGACCGCACAGCATCAGCAGCAATAGGGAAGTGCGCTTCAGCGGTGAGCTTGTTTTACAGCACTGACTCTGATGGTTTTGGAGTCTCTTGTTTCCTGCCTGGGAGGTGGAGAGGTGATTTCAAGTTGTTTACTATAGAAGCGAAGTGCGTGAATCTCGAAAGGAGGAAGCAGGGGTTGGAGAGGTGGCTCAGAGGTGAAGAGCACCAACTGTCCTTCCAGACATCCTGAGTTCAATTCCCAGCAACTACATGGTGCCTCACATCTGTAATGGGATCTGATGTCCTCTTCTGGTGTGTCTGAAGACAGCGACAGCGTACTCATATACATAAAATAAATAAATAGATCATAAATCGCCGGGCAGTGGTGGCGCACACTTTTAATCCCAGTACTTGGGAGGCAGAGGCAGGCGGCTGTCTGAGTTCGAGGCCAGCCTGGTCTATATAGTGAGTTCCAGGACAGCCAGGGCTACACAGAGAAACCCTGTCTTGAAAAAACAAAAAATTAATAAATAAATAAATCTAAAACAAAACAAAACAAACAAACAAGAAAACAAAGGAGGAAGCAGATGTGGAACTATCTTTTGGGACATTTTTATAGAAAAGTCTTAAAATATGTAACCTGTTAAGACCCTTGTAACCTGTTAAGACCCTTAGTCTTACATATTTCAGTTAGCAGTCTAGACACTGGGGACAGCCAGGCAGTAACAGTAGGTGAGGCCACAGAGTCAAACTGCCTGATCTGCTGCTGCATCGGCTCCTGTCTTAGACTGGACATTAAACAGATATTAATATGCAATGAACGTACAGGCTGCGGGGATGGTAAAAACCGGTGAAGGCAAGCTATGAGATGAAACGAGGGAATAAGAATAAAATAACACCATGAGGTTGCTGACATCCCATGAAGCGATGATAGGATTAATAAATACACATCAAGACAGAGTGAATGCCCTACAAAGCAGTTATACTATATAATGTGTCTCAGGAGTTGGAGGGATGGCTCAGTGGTTAAGAACACTTGCTGTGCCGGGCAGTGGTGGCGCACGCCTTTAATCCCAGCCCTTGGGAGGCAGAGGCAGGCAGATGTCTGAGTTCGAGGCCAGCCTGGTCTACAGAGTGAGTTCCAGGACGGCCAGGGCTAGCCAGAGAAACACTTGCTGTTCCTATAGAAGACATGGGTTCGGTTCCCAGCACCCACATAGCAGTTCCCAACAATCTCTAACTCTAGTTCCAGGGGATCCAACACCTGTTTCTGTCCTCTGTGGGTACCAGCACACGCATGATGCACCTACTTACAAGGAGCACACACGCTAGGAAGGATTTCTAAGTGTCTAGCCGAGAACCACTGGGATTTCTTTCTGTATTTACTAAAACAATGGCCTCATATGTATTCTCAAAGTGCATTTAAAGGTGAAATTGAATTTGCAGTTTTCCACACAGGATCATGTTGAAGCTTTTAAATAAGACGCGTTCAGAGATGTCCTTGAGGTGTAAATAAATATAGTCATGTGGCCTGCAAGGTCGAGCCAGGCTAAGCTTAAAGGGGAAACAGCAAGCCATTTGTTATCACACCCCTGTAGACGAACTCACTACTCTAAACGTGCTAACAAGGGTTCAAGCTCTCCCTTCTACCTCCCTTCCTCCTCCCCGATTCTCAGGACAGCAAGATCACAAGTTGTTAAATCCTTCAGCTGTGTTCTTCTTACTGCCGAGCTGGGCCAGGTTCCATCACTGGACTTTGCTTCTAATAGAATTTGCTGCTTTCGTCCCACAGTGTTAATAATTGCCTTTTTTTGGTTTCGATTTGCGTAGTCGTCCTACTGTGCGCATGGTCACCAATGCATGTTCATGGTGCTCAGAGGGATGCACGGCTGCACAGGCACGCACTGTCTGTATCCCGTGAGTTTTTTGATGGGTCACACCGCACACATGGCTAGGATGAGTCTCACCCGTGCACAGCATCTAGGATGAGTCTCACCTGTGCACAGCATCTAGGATGAGTCTCACCCGTGCACAGCATCTAGGATGAGTCTCACCTGTGCACAGCATCGAGCATACTCTCTCCTCTCCCCTATCCTTCTTCCAGAAGCATCTCTCTCGGCACTTTCCATCCACAGAATCCATTTCGGACTGTCTACACTTGGACTTGATGCACAGTGTCCTTCTGGGGAATTCTGCCATCTCGCTTCTGTGCTGGATAACCTATTTCCTGGATCCCACCAGTTAACGTTTTTCTCCTTCTCTTTTCCCCCTTTTTAGCTTTGACAGAACGTATTCACTCTGGTAAAGTATGTGCAGTTGGTACATGTTATGAGTTTGCTTGCATAATTTAAAAAGAAATTTACCCTTCTTTGATTAAGTTCATACCTGATTGACAGGCTTAGCTATTATAGAACTTGGGCCCAAGCTACACGATGGAATCATGGGCCATGACATCATGGGTGATGTCACACCGGTTTCATGATTCCCCTGTCACTAATTAGAAATTTACTACTATTCTGAGGCTAAGTCATTTGAACATGATGTGCTTTTAATGTATGACATCTAAGAATTCTAGCTTCCTTGTTTGTGTTTGGTGGGGGCGGGGGGGGGGGGGTTGGGATGGGAGTGGCAATGGCCCTGCCCCGTGATACTGGGTGATATATGGGCCCTTTGCTCTGGAGGCTCACTGCCCTCAACATACTGTATGACTTATTTTTCTTTTCTTTTCTATCTTTCTTTTTCTTTCTTTCTTTCTTTTTTTTCTTTTTCTTTTTTTTTTGGTTTTTCGAGACAGGGTTTCTCTGTATAGCCCTGGCTGTCCTGGAACTCACTCTGTAGAGCAGGCTGGCCTCGAACTCAGAAATCTGCCTGCCTCTGCCTCCCAAGTGCTGGGATTAAAGGCGTGCGCCACCACTGCCTGGCGACTTATTTTTCTTTATGATCACATCAGTCCTCTCCTTTCACAAGGTCTAGCTGTGGAGGATGATTTCTTGGGTGGTCTTTTTGGTGGATGTGTGACCAGCAATGTGTTTTTATTAAGCAAGAAACAAAACCCAATAAGCTTCAATAAGCTCAAAATGTTGCTGTGTTAGTGTTTATCCATCTATTTTAAAGAAAGAAAACCTCCCTACAAGCCCAGTAAGAGGAAAACTATACAGTAGTAAACATTGCAACATATGACTATAATCAATAACCATTATCAATAGAGTTATCTACATATGTCCTGTTAATAAATCTCCACTTAGCCCTCCCTAAGATGCTGCTAGGAAGAGCACGTGGATTTTTCACTTTTTGATTGTATTAACTCTGATAAGTGAGCCAAAGGTCTCTGCAAAAAGAAAGCCCCCTCATGTAATCATTCTTTCACCACTGCAGTTTCATCGCTGCTTAACGGAATTGTATCTTTCCATTGCATAGATGAGTTAAAAAGAGTCTGACTTGAGCTGTAGAGATGGCGCAGCAGTTAAGAGCACCTGCTGCTGCTCTTGTAGACAACCCAATTCCAGTTCCTAGCATCCACATTAGGAGGCTCACAGCTGTCTCTTAACTCCAGGGAATCCTATGCTTCTGGTCTTCATTGGTGCCTACGCTCACAAGCAAATGCACACAGACACACACACACACACACACACACACACACACAGACAAGCTTCTAGTCTCCATGGGCACCTGCACTTACATGCATACCCACACAAACACACAGACACAGACACATACACACACACACACAGGCACACACACACACACACACACACACACACACAAGCTTCTAGTCTCCATGGGCACCTACACTCACATGCACACCCACACACAGAGACAGACACGCCCCCCCCAAGATAAAAATAAATCTTAAAACAACAAGAAACAACAAAAGAGCGAGAGCAGAAAGCAGAACACTAATACCCCATCTTATTTCAAGTTAGTAAACCATTCGCATGATGTTAAGCTGCCTGGGCTCTCACTATGAGCAAGTGCAGTGCCGTCAGGTCCGCTCAGACACATCACCCTCGTACCATCCTTTTAGACGCAGAGCTCCCCGGGTACACACAAATTAGCAAACTGCTCTGCTCATGGCAACTTCAAAGGTCGCAGCCAGTACTGTGAAGTCTGTTCTTTTTCCCTTTTCCCATACACCACACACTAAAATCAGTTATGCTATGCTACTGAAAATAAGCCACACCAATTACTCCATGCAAAGAAAGCCAAAAGCCAGAATGACCATTTCCACAGGAGGCGGTCCATCAGTTGGTTGCCTGGCTTGAATGAAGAGCTACGGCATTAGTGACTCTCTGAGTAAAACCCAGTTCTGAGAACACACTTTTCAACATGCTTTATTTTGAGTAATCAGTTACCTCAAATTGGTGGAAGTAGAGATGCAGAAGTAAGCCAGAAATCCTAGCCAGGCAGTGCCAGAGAGAGAAGAAACATCAAAGATACAGAGACAAGAATGGTCATCTTTACTTAAGGTGACTTATCAAAACTATTCAAGGTTAAAAGGGGAACTTTGTACCCACAAACGACATTTGCAGGTACGTTTCATTAGCTACCTCTACTGTCATAATCAATGAAGAGCTTTGGATTCCCAAGTAGCATATAAAATGAAGTGTTACAATATCATTAAAATTACCTACTTATTTCAGTGTTAAACTAAAAATGAAATGAAATTCTGCCACAGCTTTATAATGATCTAAAATAAAACTAGTCACCTCTCTGCATGTGCTGATGAGAAGGCCCTGGCTAAACAGACCAAGGCAAGCTTACCTTCACTGCGGCGGTGACGGCGGCCGCGGCTGCCAGATTCAAACCCTGCCGTCCAAAATTCACCATTGTCTCATAGCCTCTTTCTTTGGCTTGGACAATATAATCATCAATTTCCTGGGGGCAGAAAAATTAACAGTAAAATTGGGTGGGGTAGCACACCCCAGAAATCCCTGTAGGGAGCTAAGGGCCGGTAGAGCAGAAGTTCAAGGTTATCTTCAGCTACTTAGTAAGTTCAAAGCCAGCCTGGGCAACAGGAGGCCCTGAAGAAAAAAAATGAAGTAAGCTGGGTATGGTAGTGCATGCTTTAATCCCAGCACTGTGGATTGTCAGATCTTTGTGTAAGTTTGAGGCCAGCCTGGTCTACCCAGGTTGTTCCAGGCCAGCTTGTAAGAGCCTATCTTATAAAAAACAAAAACTGGCTAAGAGTAACAACAACACACCGATAGATGCTAGTTTATTCAGGTTTATTTAGACAGGGTCTTACTATGTGGTGCTGGCTAGCCTGGTACTAGATCTATAGACTAGGTGAGCCTCCAACTCAGAGATCTACCTGCCTCTGCCTCCAACTCAATTAGTCTTATTCAGAACAAGGAGCCTCTGGTCATTAACACGTGCTGACACACACGCACTACTTAGAGACGATGCAGAAGTAACCAGGTATACCTTACCCTTTCTTTTGATGACAGCAGGGGATGAAGGAACTTCCTATAGATTAAACTCGCCCCTCTAGTGTAGGGTGACAGCAGCCAAATGACAAAGGCAATCTTCAGCTCATAGTACAGGGGAAACCTAACAAGAAGAAACAAAACAAAGAAGCAAGTCTTGGTAAGAAACAAAACAGCAAGTAACAAGGAAATGGCAAAAGTGCCTGCTTCCATTGAGAGGGAGACTCAATAGCGTGGCGGGATTCCCTGATGAGTTCATCTCACTCAATTGTAAAGAAGTTCACAAAAGAACCCAGCCACCTTTGCAGACATCTTGCTAGGGACAGCACCTATACTGACTACGGTGGCTCAGAAAGGACAAACTGCCGTCTAGATACTGCAGCTGGGTGACAGACCCACCGACCCCAGGGCCCATTTGTCCCAGGTACACATTCCTTTAGCTTTCTCAGAACACCCTGACAATTTTCTCTCCAAACACCCTGACAATTTTCTCTCCAAATTCCAACGGCAGATGGTGAGTGTGGCAATTACAGGGAGACTGGAAGCCACTTAAGTGCCTTTCCTGTGCGTGGAGTTACTTCCCCAACCCTGACTCACGTGAACCGACTGCCTAATACACGTGAATGTGACTGGGAATGATGTAAGCCTTTTTGTTTGTTTGTTTTGTTTTGTTTTTGTTTTTGTTTTTGGGGGGGAGATGGGGTGGGGTGGGACAGGGTTTTCTCTGTGTAGCCCTGGCTATCCTGGAACTCACTCTGTAGACCAGGCTGGCCTCGAACTCCGAAACCGGCCTGCCTCTGCCTCCCAAGTGCTGGGATGAAAGGCCTGCGCCACCCTGTCCAGCGATGTCTTAACTGCTCTCTGACACTCTTCTAATTCCTCTAACCTCTTGCTTTAAGCTTCTGCCATGGAAATCCTTCCTTCTTCTGCCTTGGATCTGAAGCTTAATGGAGCTGAGCCCAACACCGCTGCAACCAAACATCTGCCTTGAGGCCACTGAAGGAAGACAGTGGTGTCTGCTGTGTTAACCTACTGTGCTCCTCGGGCTTGCCTGCTGCCACACTGAGAGCTAAGTCATATAGTGCCAGAGAACCATGGAACAACAGGACACAAAGAGTCCCAGGTCTGAGTTCTTGTGGTAAGGCCGACAGCCAGGGGGGTCAGTGAGGAGTGATCCCCTTGCAGTCAGCAAAGATCCTCTGCCACAGTGCACCTTTATGGAAAGGGCATGGACTCTCGCTATTGAAAAACACCAAATAAACCCCTACAGTTGTGTGTGAGCGTGCAAGTGTGTATGATGGATGGCTGGGTGTGAACCCCACGGCACATGTGTAGAGGTCAGAGGATAGCTTTCAGGAGTCAGCTCTCTCCATCCAGATTGAATTCTGGCTGTAAGACATGTGTGAAGGCATCGTTTGAGAATAAACCATCTGGCCAGCCTAGCTTTTAACATCCAACACTTTCTATATTTTCCAATAACGCACATAAGCTATATTTGAAATTAGAAAAAAATAAATAAAAGTCTTAAAAAAAAA
>JADRCD010092839.1:0-10416 GCA_019843815.1 Montemys delectorum | reverse complement strand
GTTTCCTGACTTTTTTCCTAAGATTTCTAACTCCAGGGTTGTCTCCTTTTGTGATTTCTTTATTGTTTCTACTTCCATTTTTAGGTCCTGAATGGTTTTATTCAGATCCTTCACCTGTTTGTTTGTGCTTTCCTGCAATTCCTTAAGGGATTTTTGGGTTTGCTCTTTAACGGCTTCTGTTTGTTTACTTGTGATCTCCTGTAATTCTTTATGGGATTTTTTTGTTTCCTCTTTAAGGGCTTGTACCTCTTTATCTGTTTTCTCCTGTATTTCTTTAAGGGAGTTATTCATGTCCTTCTTAAGTTCCTCCTTCAGCATTGTGAGATGAGTTTTTAGATCCAAATCTTGCTTTTCTGGTGTTTTGGGATATCCAGGGCTTGCTGAAGTGGGAGTACTAGGTTCTGGTGAAGCCAAGCAGTCTTGGTTTCTGTTGGTAGGATTCTCGCATTTGCCTTTCGCCATCTCTTGATCTCTGGTGTTAGAAGTTCTTGGTGTCTTAGAGCTTGACCTTTCCTTGCTGCCCTGCAACTCCCCTTCCACTCCTGAGGCCTGCGCCTCCCAGCTAGTCCCGCCTTAGGAAGTCACCAGAGAGAAAATGTCGGATCTCACCTGAGTCCTTGGGCTGAAGCCCGCCCTGGAGGGAAGCTCTCCCCTAGCAGGTAGGGAGCAGAGATGGTCGCTGATCCAGCTCTGTCACTCGGAGGCTGAGAGGCTCCTGTCCCTGCAGTACTGCAACTCCCCTGCAATTCCTGAGGCCTATGCCTCCCGGCTGGTCCCACCTGATTCCTGGGGCTGAAGCCTGCTCTGGATGCAGGCCCTCTGCTCTCAGGGAGGGGGCAGAGATGGTCGCTGATCCAGCTCTGTCACTCGGAGGCTGAGAGGTTCCTGTCCCCGCAGTTCTGCGACTCCCCTGTACTTCCTGAGGCTTATGCCTCCCAGCTGGTCCTGCCTTAGCAAGACCCCAGAGAGAAAAAAAAATAAAAACAGTCATTTTTTTTGTCTTTCCTCTTCTTTCAGATCATATTCTGCTATGATCTCTGTCCCTCTAGCCCTCTGTTCATCTTTCGAGTGTTTAGTATCAATGGGAGTTTAGGGTGTATATTCCTTTATGCCTGGCTTCATTTACTTAGCATGATATGTTTAAGATTCATCAGTGATACTGAGTATATTAATCACTCAATTTGAAAAATACCACAGTTGTGCAATAGTCAACTGTGGATGAAGTTTTGGTTGCTGTCATTTTTTTTCTGTTATGATTAAGTTTGTATGAAAACTCTGTTTAAATCTTTTTATGTACATATATTATTATTCTCCTTTTAAGTGTAATTTCTGAGCCATAAGCTAGGTCTATGTTCAACTGTTTATTTCTAAATACATAACTTACTTAACAATCCTTTCAACAAAATGTTCAAGTTCCACTTCTCAAGGAGGAGGCTGCCAGATAAGTTTCAGAGTCATTCCTTCAAGTCTGATTTCTGCAGTATGTGTCTTCAGCAATAGGATCTTACCTTCAAGTACTGGGAGGAAACCAAAGAACAATAGCTCTGTCCTATGTCTGGACTGTCGTGACCAACAACTGGAAGGGAGGTTTTTTATACATAACACTGGAGTTAGTCTTTTACTCTTGGGAGGAGTATTATCACCTCAAGTGGCACAATACAATTAAGCTCTTATATGTATATATACATACATATGTATATATATATATATATATGTGCTTATATAACATATATTATATAAATAAGTATATATAATATAGATACCATAAAATAGTATGCATCTCTGTGTCTCTTTCAAGCATCCTCAGTGTTATCTCTATAATCTCTTCCCTCTTCCTTTTATTATACTCACTCCCCCTTTTCTGGTGAAGCCCACCCGTATTTGTTTTTCCTCTTTCTTTCTTCATCGCAACTGTGTCTCACTAGACCTATCTCTAGAGATCCATCTCCAATCATGATCCCTTTTCATCTCTACCTGGTTTCAGTAATTACTCCAGGTTGTATACTCACATCTGAAGATTTGGAGTTGAGATTCATGAATAAGAGGGACCTGTGCCACTTGTCTTTTTGTGTCTAAGCTATATTACTCAGTATTATACTTACTAGTTATATTCATTTGCCTGAAATTTTTATTATTTCTTTTTTCTTTATAGATGAATAGACTTCCATTGTGTAGTATGCTACTGAGATGTTATGTTACAATGAGTGGCCTGGAAAGAAATTTCCCACTGGTCCAATAGTGCAACTTATATGTATATTAATAGTAGCCAATTGTTTTCTAGTTGAACTTAAGGCCCACTTAACATGAGGGATTTAATACCTGGTATTATAAACCTACCCTAGAATCTATGACTGGTGTGTCATAGACCCTGGTAAAAACCAAACACTGTCACTTTCTATTCTTATTTTTATACACACAGGTGAGTGGAGCTCTCATTCCTCATCAAAGGTTCATTTATGTATTGTTGAGATAGATATAATTTCAGAAATCCACAACTGGTCAAAATGCAAAGATCATCTAACAGTGGAGTGTCCAGTACCCCCTGATACACCGACTACAACACAGTCTCTACACCCAAGGTTCAGGAATCTTTGCAGAAGAGGTGGTGGAAAGATTGCAAAGCCAGAAGATTGGGACATCTGCTGTGAGATTGTCTCTCCTGAGAAATGACAAGAGTTACAGTCATTAGCCAGGCAGTGATGGTACACGCCTATAATTCCAGCACTTGGGAGGCAGAGGCATGTGGAGTTCTGAGTTCGAAGCCAGCCTGGTCTACAAAGTGAGTTCCAGGACAGCCGGGGCTATAGAGAAACCCTGTCTCAAAAAACAAAACAAAACAAACAGAGTTACAGTCATGAAATCTCAGTAACATGGTTGACTAAAAAAAAAAAAATGACCGGCATAATATCTATACCAGGTGGCTATGGAAAACCTTAGAAACCTCTCCTAGATGGAGGGATACAGGTTTCTTAGAGAGAAATAATCTGTCTCCTCCAGAGATGAGACCCCCCTATAGATTATCCAATCCAAGTGGTCAGCCCTAAACACATGGAAATATGAAAAATACAAAATGGACTCAGAACACTGCATGTTTCTCTCTCTCTCTCTCTCTCTCTCTCTCTCTCTCTCTCTCTCTCTCTCTCTCTCTCCCCCCCCATGTGTGTGTGTGTGTGTGTGTGTGTGTGTGTGTGTGTGTAGAACAATAATAATTACAGAAGAGATTGTGAATTTTAGTTTGAGAAAGGTGAGACATAAGAGGAAATGGGGAGAGCACAGGAGTGGGGTAAATATAGCACACATGTGAAATTCTTAAAGAATGTAAAGTTTTTAAAAAAGAGGATAATTTTCAGTCCACATTCTTGCAAACATTTATAGTTGTAAGTCTTTCTCATTGGAGTTCTCTTTTTCTTGGGTGGGAAAGACTAGAGTTGAGGCAGAGTCTCAGTCTTTCCCTTGGGCTGGTTTGTTTGGAACTCACTATAGATTACAGGCTAGTTTCAAACTCATAGCAACCCTCCTGCCTCAGCCTCTGAAGAGCTTAGGCCATATGAGAGGTTCTCATCCTAACACTGGGGATGTTTGACTAGTATCTTAAGAAGTATCCAGCAAGTTTATAGAGACCAATAGAAAAAAATGGTTATTTTTTTATTCAAAATGAAAAAAAATGTTAAATACAATATCAATATGAAACATGTAAATGAGGAGATCATTCCAGACATGGAAGTGTAGCCAGAGAAAATCTGGAAGGAGATATAGTAATGACACATATGCATACTCAAAAAACTTTGTATAAACTTCTTTAAAATTGAAACATACATATTGACATTTGTTGTTGACATGAAATAACTTAATTGCTCTCAGGTTATTAAGGTGTGAAGATAATTCTTTAATCAAAAAACAACGTTTACTCTTTAATTCATTAATGCCCTGAAACTGTCCTGTGAGATCTGTTTACTTCTTCAATCATTACTTGCTGTCTGTTTGTTTTATCACTACTATGGGATTGATTTTGGTTTTATACATTTTCTTGCAGATGGGGAAAACATGGTAGAAGACATTGGTAGGCAGTCTTTAAAGTTGTTAGCCAATCTTTACTAATCATTTCAAAAAGCATGACAGAAGAATTTGAACAGTGTAAAAAGTTTATCAAAAATGGAGTCATTGTGATTGTTACCTGACAAGGTGTTCATGCTTAATGAAGGCAGCAATGCCAATGAAACATAAAATACAGAGAAATGGATCTTGCTTTAGAATCTCTAAAACACTTGACCTTGACAATATAGGTTATGGGTACAGTGAATTACGCTTCTCAAACATATCTAGCTGCAGATCACCTTATTAAAGTCTCAAGCAGCATCCATTTCCCTCATCGGGAACAGAAGTCAGCAGGCACAGTTTGAGGGATGGTATTCTAGTTGGAACCAACCTTTTCCCTTATTTATGAGCCACTAATCCGAGCTAGCCCTCATCCCCATGGATGTCTGAATCTTCTCTGATCTCTTTTTCATCTTCATACAACACTAATGAGGAAAGACCCAACAACAAAGGAATAGATTTGACGATTTTTGCAGTGGAATTTGGTTGGCCTCCCGCAGCCAACTTTCCTGTTCACACCTCATCCAGCAGCCCCTCACCTAATAGCTTGTCAAATCACGATGTAATTCATTCCTTTTTCCCCCTTGAACCTGCTGGAAGAGTTAGTATGTAAATTTCAACCTATTTTTAAGGGTTATTTTCACTCAAGTGAAATCTATCAAGGAAGGAGGGTTATTTTTACAGCATACAGCAACTGCTGATCACCATGGCAACCGGCCTGGTGAAATGCAATAAAGCATCCCTCTGTTATCGTAAACACAAAAGGGAAACACTGAAATCTAAAAGAAAGGCAATTATTGTAGGGGAAGAAACAAGATGCCAATGGGGCCTTTGCAATATCGTATGACATGCCCATAGTACTGGCTTTCCAGAGCCTGCCCTGACCAGCCTTTGGCTCTCTTGGTATGGACTAAACAAAGATTGGGTTAGGAGTTCTTGAAAGAACCACAGTTGTTTTCATTACTAACTGACAAAATCAGACATTTTTGTTCAAACCAATATAAACTTGTGGGTTTTTTTTCTTTTTCTCATTTCTTAAATCATGAAAAGGGCTTAGAAAAGAGAGACGCTGGGGAGGAGGGAAAAGCCATAGCACTCTAGTTTCCTTTAGGGGAACATTTTGTTGTTGATTGTGGAAATGTGGATAGAAAAAAAAAGAAAAGGAGAAAGACAATGTGTATAGAACAAACTTTTTAATATTTCCTTTCATATCTTAATCATCTTTTACTATGATTACTGGGAGATAGAAGCAAGGCCCTTTTTAGCTACAGCTTGAATTTATCTTTACTAAGCTCTACGATTCATGTAAATGATGGGGTATACTTGAAGCACGCATATACCCTGAGAAGCATCAAGGTGTAAATTTCTGTTTCCACTTTGTGGATTGAGGTGGTAGGGTCCATAAACACTCAGCTGAAAAATGGGCAAAAATAGTGGAGTGGCCGAGAAATGTGGGAAGAGCACTTGGATCTGGACTAAAGACTTCACAAGCCTCAATCATTCTCAAGGTTTTGTTTCTTTACCAGTATGAAGCTCAAGAATCTGCTTGAGCTTCCCCTCCCCATGACAACTGCCTCCAGCTAGCGTGCTGGACTCCCCCAAGTCTGCTTCCGAGCAGGCAGCAGCCTAGATGAGTCATTCTCTCCTTTAGGTCCTTTCCTGATGGGAGTCTGCCCTTTCTATTCTACTGATGGAGCTCTGTAGAAGTGGCCAGAGCACTTTCCTTCATGCTGAAGTAGTGTTAATGTTCTCTCTGTGTTTGCATAAAACTTGAGGGAAGTACATCATATAAAATAAGACAATGAAACTGGCAGGTCACATACAACATTTATGGTCCCAGGGGAGACTGTCCAAGGTTAATATCTTCTACAGTTCAGTTACAAAACTGGATTTCTATAATACTCCCTGAAAAACACACTTTGCTCTTACCTTTATCTTCTAACCTTCACTGCACACCTGTCCATCCTTTCTTTCCTCCAATATCCATCAGTACATTCTTCTACTTATTCAACAAATACTTATTAAGCCCATAGTATATGCTAAGCACATTCCATGCCTTGGTAAGACCCAGAGCAGGAGCAAAGCTACCTATGCCTTGTGGAGCTTATACTGCAGTGAAGGGAGAAGACAGTAAATGAATAAGCCAAACATGTAGTATGCCAGGTAGAAGTAAATCCCAGAGTAAACTGAAGTAAGAAGGCTGGTGAATACAAGGTCCTGATAGGACGTCGTGTTCTTAGGCTATCTAATTCATAGGTACGAAGGAAACTGAAGGAGAGAGTTCCAGGAATGTTTATGGAGGCTGGTGTGGCTACAGCATAGTATGAAAAGAACAGTGGGCATGTGCTTGGGAAAGTGAGAGAGGAGCTGTAGTGGGGAACGCATACCCGACTGTAGACATGTTGGCTTTTAAAGGAGAAGGTGCATGACCCAGTGAATGCCATGGAAGATATCTGGCTTTTGAGTTGAGAACATACTGCAGGATACAAGAGCGGAGGTTATTAGAGTAACTCAGGGGAGGCAACAATGGCCGATCACAGGTCACAGTGATGCGAACTAATCTTCTATAGACACCTCCATATGCATGCATATATTTAAGAGGTGGATTGTAAGAGTTGAATATGACACTCGAAACCTGTTTTTGTACCTAAAGTAGTATCTTAGGGGTCCACAAGATAGTTTTATTTATATTCTTAATTTATTTTAGAATTTCATATATGTGTACTTTATTTATATTATTCCCCCTCTTCCTCACCTTCCTCCAGTCTTTGTGTCCCTCTCACTTTTCAAATTCATAATCTTTTGTTCTCTATAATTTTCAATTTGGGTATATATGTGTAAATTTATAAATATTTAATTTATTTATTGTTTCTTTCCTTTCCTCTTTCAAAATCCATACTATTATGGCAACATCTCAAGGATCAAGGATCAGTTTTGTTACAAGTTAGTTTCTTATTGCTTGTGAGTAATATCCATAAGATATATTAATTTAAAGATGCATCAACATATTATAATATTAATATGCAGGTAATTTTCCAGAACTCAAAGAAGTTGAAGACAAACACATCAGACCATCTAAGCCTTTCCTGGAATTGGTATCTCACATTCATATACTTTTAGAATACTGGGTCCCTCACATTCGCCACAGTACTAGGGGTACATTATTGTTTCTACAAGTAATTGCAAGAATTTGGTATTTCTTTCAATATGTTCTGGATGCTCGAGCCACAGCATTCTGGGTTGTGGCTTGAGAATCCAGAACATATTGAAACATATTAAATAAACCACCAAATCCTTGCAATTAACTGTAGAAACAAACTCTCTTTTCTTGAATTAAAGGAAGAGTAAGAAAGTTAAAAGGTTTGAACTTTTTTTAACTACCAATTTGTTGAGCAGACTGCTAATTTGATTTGATCTTTCACTGGCTTTAAAATTAATCCAATAAGGAAAAGTTCTTCTGGACTCTGAGTTTAAGAGGGTGAAAAGAAAAAAAGAGAAGATTTAGCTCCGTTATTCTTACACTTATTAAAAGTGAGAGAGCTTATGGGTCAGTTTAGTACACAAATGCTGTCTCCATATTTAATAAGTAATTAGCTGCCAACCTTTAATTCAGGATATCTTTTCCAGTTTCCTTTTGCATATTATAAAGAAGAGGGGGTTTCCTCAGCCTTGTGTTTGGGAGGTTAAGATTCCACACACTGAAGCACTAGCTCTGGAGACGTCACACTTCCAGCCACACTTCCAGTCAGTGTAGATGACTTCATGTCAGAAATGAAAACAGAGGGAAAAGTACAGCAGTAACATTTTTCTCTCCATTACAGGCCCTGGAATGATGACTACCTATGGAAATTGGTGAGTTGTTGTTAGTCCTTTGTTTTTCTTTCCTTGGCTTACTACCCTCACCACTAGCTTGCCCCCTTCCCAGTTTGATGATCACTGACTTAATCAACATGTAAAACTATAGGGCAGGGCCCAATCTCCTTCCCTGGCAATACAATTTCTTTTCTCAGCTTCAGAACCCTCTAGCATCAGATAAAGCCTGTCTCTTGGATGTGTTCCTAGTGGGCAGTCCTCCTCTGCACATACCCTTCTAGCTTCAACTCCTGTGACTCAGCTGGGACTTTGCCGGAGGACGTTTTTTTCTTCCCTCTCTCCTGGTACACTGGTGACTCACTCATTTCAGGATCTCTGTGGAAAACCACTTGGTGTCTCTAGGGTATCTTCTCAAGAAAACAATAAAATGTCTCAATGCTGTTTACTGCTTTTCGGGTTTTGCTTGGTTTTACTTTGCTCGTGGTCTTTTTGTTTGTTTGTTTGTTTGTTTGTTTTTAATTTTCGTTTTGTATTATTCTTTCCTACGTGAGCCACATCGATTCCCTGGAAAACACACATGCATTCAGCCACTATAGTGAAATGTGGAGTCAGCCATCCTCACCTCAGCCAGGGCTTTCCTCCAGAAGTGGCCATTGGAAGCCCTGCTCTTATTCTCGTCTCATCGGGCAACCAGCATTTGCTGATTAGCATGCTGGATGTCAAATTTGATTTTTATTGGTGAAACCAGCAACCTATTAATTAGCATGATGGATGTTAGAAATGGGCTGTCTTTTATGAAATTAAAGCATTTAAGATGCAAGGATTGGCTTGAACAGCTTAGAAAGTCTCCTCACCTTTGCATTCAAATATTCCCCTGAGGCCTGTATTCTGCAGCTCCCAGGGATGGGTCCCTTGAGGTTGGACCCCTAATCAGTCTCTGTCCAGTCAGTAATTTAGGACTCCTGGTTGTTTGATCCTTGCAATTATGCAAAAATCCTTCCTCTTGCCTAGCAAAATTGCGACATGGGATTGCAGTTCATTATTCTTCCATTGTGTTAGAATCTGACTTCGTTGAAGGTACTTCGATGAGGATGAGGAAAGGTATGCCTCTAGCCAAACAGTGTTCACGCAGTAAGTGATTTCCCGTGTCACAGATCTGGTTTGAAAACCTTGTTTATGATCATCAAATACTCTGTTTAGAGAAAATATCTGTCATTTATTGACTTGAAGCTTTTTAGTGACTATAATGATTTATTGAGAATAACCTGAATATTGCATGAGACCAAACTGACTTAGATCAGCTTGCAATGTCCACTTCCTCTCATACACTTTACTCATGCTGCAGGAAATTTCCCCCAACTAAGTTCCAAAACTCAAAGGCATTTGTTTAACATCTGTTATCTTGGCATCTATAACTAAGGCACACATTAAGTACAAAATATTTTTGTTGTTAAATCAATACTTTTCATTTGTACAGAATGAGACAATGTTTCAAGGATAATTTCATTTTTAGTAACTTTTAGATTATTGTAAATTGTCTTTTGAACCATTTCCTAATATTCTTACTAGAGGCCTGTGCCAGACCTCTCTTGGACAGTTCCTTAGAAACTTTCATTTTGGAGGCATTTGCCTAACACCAAAGGTAAGATAGAAACTGTTCTCAAGTTAACCTACAGTTTTCAAGGCTTTATCTCTCATTGCTGAAATGGTGTCTCTTCCCCCCCCCCCAAAAAAGAAGCATGGACTTCATTCATCTATACTTTGACTCCAGATATACCATACCATACCATAGCTTCACACCATACGACACCATTGTCAGGAGAAGGATTCTTTCAACCAATCAGTATACTACACAACCTCTGTTCTCTTAGAGAGTGATGGCTTATTATAAGTAGAAAAGTACTTCTTGTAGAGATTGGATTATTTTCATGGATAAGGACTTTGTGTAGGATAAAGAGGAGAAAATGACTTGATGCAGTGGGATGCTATCAAAGAGAAGCTGATCAATTGGAGTCTGATGCACTGTAAGTCTCCTCTCCTCTCCTCTCCTCTCCTCTCCTCTCCTCTCCTCTCCTCTCCTCTCCTCTCCTCTCCTCTCCTCTTATCCTCTCCTCTTTTTCTCTTCCTCTTTTTCCCCTTTTAGAACTTGAAGAGGATTCAAATTCTTGATCAATCCCTGATCTATGAATCAGACATTAATATGGAGCAAGAGGAGAAGGAGGACTGAGAACTGTGGATTTTGAGAATTAAAGTAGCAACGGGTCTTTGGCAAGTCTGAGGATACAAGCAAAAGGATTACATGAAGGAAAAGAAAGCAATGAATGAATAAAGCAAGAGTGGGACCTGGATCAGCCAGGTCTATGAAACAGATAAGGGATGGACAGGGAGGACAGAAGCTGGGCCTCCCTTTAACTCTCATTCCACCTCCACCCCAAGCGTCAAGCGAGATTCAATGATGAAAAAGCCTCTTGTTTCTTACTCTTATTTTCAGTTTGCTCTGTTTTTTTT
>JADRCD010092828.1:0-19383 GCA_019843815.1 Montemys delectorum | reverse complement strand
GTGTGTGTGTGTGTGTGTGTGTGTGTGTGTGTGTGTGTGTATTAAATTCCCAAACTGGGCAACTACATTCCTTACAGAGCACTGGTTATCCTTAGGTACACTAACGTTTCAAAATTACTGGTTTGGGATTTCATATTTGTCCTTTTTTGTTTCAATGATAATAGCTGTAGACAGTAGGCTTTTTAAAAGTAGTCAGAGCAGAATGACTAAAAACAAATGGTCATTTTGAAAGGGTTACAGAGGTCACAGTGATGACAACAGTTTGTGCTAGCCTCCTGGCTTGTTCTTCCCTTAGTCTAAGGACTGTAGCTTAGTTAGGACTGAGGGAGACTGGGGGATGCGTGTGCTGTGAGGAGCTGCTGGCTCATAGCTGGCTCCTGCATCTGTTAAGAGTACCATGGAGATGCTGGAAAGGTCCTGGAGATCCATGCATTCCATAATTAACACTGTGAAAGATGCCTGTCATGGTTTATTTTTCACAGTTATCTTTTGCTTGGTTACAAGATCCTTCCTAACAAACAGTTAGACTCATTTTTTTTTTTTAATTTTACATGTCTTAAGCATATCCTAGTGCCTCAACTTTAGAATTCATTTGGATGGTGAATAATGTTGATGGGTATCTAGAATCCAAATGTAATCTACTGACTTAAATTCTCAGAAATTCCACATCACTGAATATATCTACTTTAAAAATGTACATTTTAAATGCCAGATCTAAGTTAACTAAAGATATTACCTACTTCTCCCCATACCACATATGCCATTGGAAAGGAATGGATTTGTCATGGATTATCAGATTTTGACTGTAAGCCAATCTGCTGGAGACATGAGATGTTTGACTAGTGGGGGTAGTAAGGAGGACCTAACCATTAGGCCATTAGGTCTTAACTGTTGGTGGACTGGGAAGCTGGAGCAAGGATGTGAAAGACAGACAGAACACTGTATGGACTCCTGCAGAGACCAGTTGCAGGGGAGGGGGGCACTATAAGATGCTCCTAGGTGTCAGGAGTAGCAGGTGAGGAAAGCCAATTTATATGGAGGCAGAAGTTGAGTCTTTAATCGCATTGCAGGAATGGAATCCACAGGCTGAGCTAGAGAAAGCACTGAGTTCCCCCTCGTCTTTGAACCCTCATGTATGGATATAGCAATCAAGCCTAATACAATCTCACTGCTGGTAAAGTTCAGAGCATATGAGTCCTACGGCTTTGTGGATCCAGGGTCAGTAGAGAAGCTAAAATCAAAGCAATAGAGAGTACTGGGTCAGAATGGAGGGACGTGTTTTCAGGATTATTTCAACACCAGAAAGGCCTCTGAATGAAGTTGTCTTGGCTAGGGATGCAGCATGGTATGGCCAGGGCTGTAGCCCTAGACTTCAGGTCTCTATAGAGAATGCAGTGTATGGTCTGTGCACCAAGTCTGATGCAGGGAGAGTGTGTTCTCCCTTGTGATGTCAACCATGTAAAGTCTGTGCAAGTGCAGAGGACTGGAATTGATCTGGGCCACGCCTGGGGTGAACAGGCATTTCAGCAACTAAACAACATTTAGTAGGGCTATATTTACAGCATTCAGGTTGATACTAAGGAAGCTTGGCAGCGTTCTAGCCGTCTGAGCCTCCGAGAGAGATGATCGGATGGCTTGGGAAAAGAGAGGGGCCGTGCAAGACTGATCCAGAGTGTGGAACCACACTTAGATCTATGATTTTCTGCCTCTTTCCCAAGGTTGATATTGTTTCTAGATCTGACAGCAGAAGTCAGTGAGCTGAACCTGTTAAAAGGATAGGAAGAAAAACGCCATCAGCAAGGTGACTCCAGCCTTTAGTTTCTCCCCTTTCTTCTTTAACTCATGTGAAAATGGATTTCCATTAATTATTGAGTAGGTATAAAACATTTATGAAGTATAAGTAAGATATAAAGGATCACGTGACCTTAAACACCTGTGCATTCGTCATCCAGTTTAAACAAAAAAGACGTAACTGCAGCTTTAGAAGGTCCCTGTGGCCTCTTCCCACCTCTCTCATGCTTTCTCCTACATTAGAGGTAACTACTCTCGTAACTTTGGGGTTATCTTAGTCTGTTTGGGCTACTGTAACAAGATAGCATAAATGGAGTAGCTTATAAACAACAGAAATATATTGCCCACAGTTCAGGATGCTGAACGGGTCAAGATCAAGTTGCCAGCTTATTCTCTGTGTACTATAGACCCACTCCCTATTTCATAGGTGGTGTCTATTCACAGTGTCCTTCTGGTAAAAGCAACAGTGGCCTCTTTGGGGTCTTTTAACAAGGGCATGGATTCCAGCCCACCTCCAAAGACCCTGAGTTCTTTTGTCATCACTTTGAAGGTAAGCTTTCACCGTATAACTCTTAGAGAGACACAGGTGTTCCGAACACAATTCAACTTTATAGTATCCTCGTTTCAATTTATAGTTTTATTATTAATTCATATCTTTAAACAACAGAGGTTGGTTTTGTATGCTTTTGAACTTTATATAAACTGCATTATACAATATATGTTATATCTGAGGCATAACCTGATTTACTCTAAGATAAAGAGATGCTTATTGCTGTGGACAGCTGTAATAATTTTTTTCTGTAGCCATTTTGTACTCCATTGTTTTAATACATCCAGCATGTTAATATATTCTATTCTTCACGCACACTTAGATGATTCTGACTTGGGGGTGTCAAGAAGAATATTGTTATGACTCATTATGTGAATGAGTTCGGGTCTGATTGCTTCTCTAGTGTTTGTATCTCACACTGGGCTCCTTGAATCATAGGACACAGACCTGCCTAGCTTTACAGAAAAAAAAATTAAATTGTTTTTCAAGTTTGTTATATCAAAGAACACATCTGCCATCAGTACACAGTAACTACTATTTCAGTGGCAATCATGACAGTGACTGATAATGATAGCTAAGTCATGTTGCTGTCACTGTATGCTAGGTACAGCTCTAAGCACTTAATCAGCAGCTAATCTAAGTCCATGTGGCCGGGACTTGTCCCATGGGTTTCATGCTCTTGTAACACCCCACCCTGAATACAATGAATATATACACACATACGCAATGTTAATATGATATATTATATAATAATATAATATTAATATAATATATATTAATCTGGAGACTATGAGATGTATTGTGTTTTAGTTTTCTACCTTTTCTGGATGCTACCTATACCACACATCTCTTCATATGTCTATAAAGTGCTTTTTCACATATTTCCCTGAACTTCTAATCATGTGACCGTTCACGTTATTCTTTAAATGGTGATGACTTTGTACAGTTTTAAATGTCCTTTTATTGTTAATTTGTGTCCCATCTTACTTCTTTGGTTCAATTGTGAATTGCAAGTTCTCTAAAAGACTGACAGTGTCTTAGCTATTTGTGTGTGTATAAACTAGGCATTGTGCATTGTAGCTGGCCATTGCATAATGCTATTTGCAGGATGAGATCATCAGAATGTCACCCTTGGACTCTTGGGGTGGTGATCCTTCCCACGCTCAAGCTTTAAACATTGAGATAAATTAAACTCCCTCAAAGGGATTATTACCTGGGGAGGAAATGGACAACATAATAAACCTTTCCAGTAAACTCTCAAATTTCGGATTCTCGGAATACCTCTTCATATGAAGACAGCCCCTTTGTACCACGCTTCTACACCTTTACCTACTAGCTTCCCTGAAATCCACAGTCACCTGTTTAAAAATACCCTCAGACTTTATTATAAAAATAAAAGACACATACACAGACAAGTACATAAAGTATAATGTATTCAATCACATATCACTCAAATATTTTTTTTTTAAAAAAACCAATTTCAATGGTGATAAGGTTGAAGGTTAGTCACCCTCTAGCATTCAGCCTGTTGGTATGAACCACAGAGAGTTGGCAAACTGTGGGCCACCCATGGGCCACTGTCTGGCTGTGTTAATATAGTTTGATTGGAACAAGGTTACCCTCATCTGTTTGCATATTATCAATGATATTCTAATGCTTTGGCTGCAGAGTTGAGAAGCTGCAGCAGAGCTGAGAATACCTGTTTTGTTTTGTTTTTTATATAAACGAATTTGCCAACCCCTGCTCTTGAGTCTGGCTTGTAAAAGAAATAATTGTCTCGATCTCCTCTGTGGCTTCACCCTCTCAAAAAGGCTATTCTAATGAATCTGTTTGAGGAAAGGAAGTTAAATAATTATAACATTCAAAAATATCAAACTGTATAATCTATTTTAATGAAATCTCAAGAACAGCCAAGATACTAAACCCAAAGCAAATTATCTCTAAATCTTGACCTCCTTAAAGGTCTGCTGAATTACATCAACAACATTTTTTAGGTCACGGGGTGTAACTAATTGAATAGAAAAGGAGATCAACACCTTGAGATTCTGTCCCTGGAGACGGGAATACCTGAAACAGATTGAGTTTTTTGATTAACTTATTCCTTCGTGAGTAGAGGTTAAACATTCACATGAAAGAAAAGATCTGGAAGGAAATAGAGGACAGCATCCATCACTCTGTAGTCGACGTTTGGAAAGGATGCCTGCGCACGTGTTCTTCTCCCATAGACACACTTATGCAAGTGTGCACACAGTCACAAACTGACGTTTTATTAGACAACCCAAAACGAGATGGCCACTGTTGATGGGTTTTTCTCCTTGAGCCAGAAGGTTTGGGATTTAATTCTTTTCCACTTCCCTATAGCAAAATAAATTTAATTTTCTCTGGACAATCTCATAAAAATAAAAAGCAGGGAATGAGTTCACTGGCTATAGGGAAAATGCATTTAGGACAGATGGTTGTGCCGACTTCATGCTTTTAAAAGCCCACCTTAATCTTTCCTTGAAGCTGTGTTTCTGTCTGAAGCTTTCTAATACTCCAGAGAAGATACTGTTTTGTTTCTTGAAGGCCAAGAGTGAGTTGTAATCCAAGAAAAACATACACCATTTGGGGCTTCATTATACTGCCTATCTCATATCTTCCGTCTCAATTCAAAAAATTAAAACATTTAAAAAGTTTGCCTTTCAAACTTCTACGGAAAGCATGCCTGTTGAGTGGGGGAGGGGTGTGTGTGTGCATGAAAACTGGACATTTTAAGGAAATAGCCTTTCATTTGTATGGAGAATTATTTTCCTGTCCCCAAAGGAGCAGCTGCTGTAGGGGGTGAGTCTTTAGAGATAAACTTTGAAAACGATGTGCAAAGCACAAGGTCACAGAATCTGAGACAAGAACACAGACCTATGGTGAGACCCTCCCATCTAAGACAAGTGGAAGCTGATGGGGGCTCACGGTGGTGGGGAGGCTATAATGTCTTTTATGATGACTCACATTGTATCCTTTATCAAAGAAAGGTGTAAATGAGTCCTGAGTCTGAGGCCAAGTGGCTTGGGATAGAATCTGTCATCAGATAGTTTTGGGCTCTGTGCCTGGATTTATCACTTGATTTTTGTGTGATCTTTGGGAAATTGTTTGTTCTTGCAGAAATTCAAGGACTCACTTGAAAGACAAAAGCAATACTAATCCTCACTACAGTGCTGTTCTAAAATATGAATGAAATAACACATATAGAAGTATTAACAAAGAGCTCAGAATGTCTCAAAACGAGAGGAAAATGGACACCATGTCCACGAGCTGGTTCCTGGCTACTCTCCTAAGGCGAAGCCACTAACTTCTGGTCTAGATTTCTTTGTAAATAGCCTGACTGCTTGCACAGGAGAACTTTCCACACGTACATCTGTTTTAACTTGAGCTTACTGTCACACAAACTGTGGAAGTGTGTACCCTGAAACTGAGCCACATTCTCAGGCCTGTATGTTTGCTTTTGAAGAAAAGTCAATTGGTCACGTTCAGTGATGTGCACTGCTAATCCCAGCAGTTAGGAGACTTAGGCAGGAGAATCATTAGTTTAGAAAGAACATTTCCAGGGTGGAGTAGGGTGGTAAGGAAGGAAGGATAGTAATAAAAAACTTCTGTAGCTTTCTGTCAGTTGGATGTATGTAAGCACCTAGCAGAGATCACAGTCTATACTAGTCAGACTTTTCATATTGAGAACAAGTACCAAAGATGTTAAATAACAACTACAGTTTAAGAGTTAAGGAATGTTCATGCTAAGTCCACTCTTCATTTGTGAATTAATTCTTTGTGTCTTCAGAAAGTCCTATAATGTTGCAATCTTATTATCCTTGTTCTGTAGGAGGAGAAATGGAATGACCAAGGGACTATGTTTCTCAGATGGTGTGATGGTTCAAGTATAAAGTATCTTTATCAGGTATTGATGTGTAGTTCGGTTGGTGGAGTGCTTGCCTAGCAAGCACAAAGACCAGGTTTAATCCCTAGTGGGACATAAACTGACTTGGTGGAAGCCACCTATAATCTCAGTACTGGGGATGTAGAGTCAGGAGGATAAGAAATTCAAACGTCATTCACCCCTGCCTATGAAACTAGTTTAAGGCCTGCGTTGGGTACTTGAGACTGGTCTCAAAAGAAATAAAAGCATGTTATTCGTTTTTTGTTTTTGCCTTTTGGTTTGTTTTTAAAGAAAAAAGTCTTAACATGTTTATAGGTTTGAACACATGCTGCCCAGTGGGTGGCGCTGTTTACTATTCCGACTTGGGGGTCTAGCTGTCAGATACAAGCCGTAGGGGCCCGGGGCTTCGGAATGAAAGCTTTCCAGGAATCTCTCCCAGGCCCTTTGCATTCTGAGTACCACTGCAGGATAACCAAGAGCTTCTTACTGCTACTGCCAGTCAGGAGCTGCTCTGAGAACTGAGCCTTCCCCACCTTGATAGAGGTCTCACCGGGAGCCCAGAGCCAGAATAAGCCATTGAGCCAGTGGTTCCCAACCTTCCCTAATGCTGTGACCCTTTAGCACAGTTATTCACGTTGTGGTGACCTCTAGCCATAAAACTGTTCTTATTGCTACTTCATAACTGTTATTTCTCTACTGTTATGAACAGCAATGCAAGTATCTGTGTTTTCTGATAGTCTTAAGCACAGAAGGGTCCAGCCTGGGGGGTCGCAACCCACAGGTTGAGAACCTCTGCTTTAGGTGTTTCTCTTAGAGATTCTGCCATAGAGGTGAGAAAGGCCACTAATATATCCAGAAATTAATAGACATAGGACTCCAGGATGAGCCGTCTGTCTCCACTCCTCCTCTGGGAGTGCCGTTTGAAGGTTCTCCAAGGTGATGCACTTAACACCAGAAATGACCCAGAGCCTTGATGCCCTGGGAGTTAGAAACCTGGCGACCACCTTAGCTTGCTCTGTTTTCCTTCACCTTTCAACAGGGTTCACAGAGTACAGAGGCTCCAGCAAAACTACTGGAATCTTGTTAGGTTATCTATCTTTTGGGGCCAATATTAGGACAAGGGTAACTTACAGTGTGTAGGGGCTCCTTAATGTCATGATAAAAATAATGGTCACCCTTAAGAGCTGGTCCTAAAATTAACTTAATTAACATTTAAAAGAAACTCTCGGGCTGGAGAGATGGCTCAGCAGTTAAGAGCACTGACTGCTCTTCCAAAGGTCCTGAGTTCAAATCCCAGCAACCACATGGTGGCTTACAACCATCTGTAACGAGATGATGCCCTCTTCTGGAGTGTCTGAAGGCAACTACAGTGTACTTACATTAGATAAATAAATAAATATTAAAAAAAAAGAAAGAAACTCTCTTCAAACACTCCCCCCAACCTGTCCATTGACTGCTCTTTCAGCGGGTGTCTGTTTTGCAGATACAAAAAAGCAAAATCAACCCCAAGAAAACAGCTGTCCTTTTCAGAATTTCTTCCCCTTCTCTTTCCCCTTTGAGTACAGACTGATCCCTTATGGACTTAAGTGTGGAGATCGGACTGGGAGGAGGGCAAGGTGAGGCTATTTGGATGTGAGAAAAATACTCTTAGCAGTCTTTAAAGTGACCCCCAGGGGCATTGCTCATGGAATGTCGCTTAGGTGAACAGACAGGAACCCAACACAGTTTTAGAGGGGCAATGGGCCCTAAAGAGTTTCGTGCTTGTTTCTGTCGCTGAGGTAGAAGAAGAGCTAAGGACCAGAAACCAGCTCTCCTGGCATCTCTGCTTCTTTTGCTCATTTATTTATATTACACTGGGAAGAATCAAGAAGTCCGTAGAGAGCAGCATCTCTCAACCCCCAGCCCCATGACTAGGAAATGAGAGTCAGAACATATCATAAAAAAGAGTCTAAAAATATCTGAAGTCTCTTTCCTGTGTTTTATTTGGCAGAAAACAAAACGAAACAAAACATTGCTACTCACATATCAGTTTGGCAGTAACCAGTACTCTTATTTTGTGTCATTATTGCTTAGGTTCAGACTTAAAAATTTAAGCCTTCTATTGCCTCCCTACAAAATAAAACTTATCATCAATAAAGACAGCATGAGAGAGTAAACGATCCTTATGTTCATAGTTCCCATTCAGCAATGTGATTGAGTGTGTTAATAAGCTGTATTCAGGAATGTTCCTTTTTATTTATTATTTTATTTATTTACATCCCAAATGTTGCATTCCATACCAGTCCCCCTTGCAGAGTTCTTTCCCCCTCCCACTCCCCTTCACCTCTGAGAGGGTGCCCACCCCACCCCCCAACCATATCCCTCAACCCTGGGGCATCTACAGGATTAGGCAAATCCTCTCTCACTGAGGTCACACGGGGTAGCTTCAGGAATTTTCTTAATGCTGTCACTGCTTTGTGAGATTCCTTTAGAGTTAAGGGACCAACTGTTGTTTTAGAAGAAAACTCTTACAAATTTGAGCCTTTTTCCTTCCTCTTTGCCACAGAACAGTTTCAATAGACTCGGATACTTTGGTGGCATGATAGTAGAGGGTGGGGAATGGAGAGTGCCCTGTGTGCTTGAGCTTTCTCTGGGACCTGATTCAGATACTTGGAAGTACTGGGAGCCAGAGGCTCAGCAGGGCAGTTAAATCTACATGTACAAAGCTGAAACAGTAGCAGCCTGTTTCTACCACACTTACTGTCCTCCTCTCCCACCAAGAAGATTCAAAATACAAAGATCCAGATAGATGAAGTCCAGAAAAGGCAACTCTCAGGAGTCTCTTTCCCTGTCCTGATTCAGGGCTACCTTTCTGGTTGGCAAACTTGCAGCAACCAAAGGTGCTTCCCTGTCTTGGAGAAAACCTCAGGCTGACAGGACTTCAGTCTTACTTCTTGGCAGTTTTGTTCTTATTCCTATTGACTCTACTATGGCAGCTACCTCAGACCTGCACTCTATCCCTTAAAACTACCTGCTTCATCAACCAACGGTGGTTGGTAGTAGCCTAGTTTGCTGTGGTTGAGATAAGAGGCTCCTGATAAGAGGCTGTGACTCTGCAGCCACATTGCATGGCTCAGTTTGGATTTCCCCAGAAATCTTTTCTCATGCCGGTTTGTCTCTGTTTATTCTCAGCTCTCCAAACCTCCTGACTTTTGAAACTTTGAGGTCCTGTTCTCAGCCATATGGCCATTGCTTCTCTGTACTCTGTCCTTGCCACTCACTCTTGATCATCTTTGTGTCCTCAGTTAGTGACACTGTATAGGTTTTACAGAGCTTCCCTCCATATCAATAGCTGATGCAATCTGATATTTTTTACATATTTTACATATTTTACAAATTTTACATTTTTACAAATTTTACATATTTTCTTTATTTACATTTCAAATGATATCCCCTTTCCTGGTTTCTCCTCTGGAAAAAAATCCCTATTGCCTCCCCCCTCCCCCTGCTCACTAACCCACCTTCTTCTGCTTCCTGGTCCTGGCATTCCCCTACAATAGGGCATAGAACCTTCACAAGACCAAGAGCCTCTCCTCCCACTGATGACCGACTAGGGCATCCTCTCCTACATATGCAGCTGGAGCCATGAGTCCCACCATGTGTACTCTTTGGTTGGTGGTTTAGTCCCTGAGAGCTCTGAAGATACTAGTTAGTTCATATTGTTGTTCCTCCTAAGGGGCTGCAAACCCCTTCAGCTCTTTGGGTCCTTTCTCTAGCTCCTTCATTGGGGACCCTATGCTCAATCCAATGGATGGTTGTGAGCCTCTACTTCTGTATTAGTCGGGCATTGGCAAAGCCTCTCAGGAGACAGCTATATCAGGCTTCTGTTCACCAGTACTTGCTGTCATCCACAATACTGTCTGGGTTTGGTGATTGAATATGGGAAGGATTCCCAGGTGCAGCAGTCTCTCGATTGTCCTTCCTTCAGTCTCTGCTCCATACTTTGTCTCTGCAACTCCTTCCATGGGTATTTTGTTCCCCCTTCTAAGAAGGATCAAAGTATCCACACATTGGTCTTCCTTCTTCTTGAGTTTCTTGTGGCTTGTGGATTGTATCTTGGGTATTCTGAGCTTCTGGGCTAATATCCACTTATCAGTGAGTGCATACCATGTGTGTTCTTTTGTGATTGGGTTACCTCACTCAGGATGATATTCTGCAGATCCATTCATTTCCCTAAGAATTTCATAAATTCATTGTTTTTAATAGCCGAGTAGTACTCCATTGTGTAAATGTACCACATTTTCTGTATCCATTCCTCTGTTGACGGACATCTGGGTTTGGCTATTATAAATAAGGCTGCTATGAACATAGTGGAGCATGTGTCCTTATTACATGTTAGAGCATCTTCTGGGTATATGCCCAGGAGTGGTATAGCTGGGTCCTCAGGTAGTACTATGTCCAATTTCCTGAGGAATTGTCAAACTAATTTCCAGAGTGGTTGTACCAGGTTGCAATCCTACCAGCAATGAAGGAGTGTTTCTCTTTCTCCACAACCTCACAAGCATCTATTGTCACATGAGTTTTTTATCTTAGCCATTCTGATTGGTGTGAGGTGGAATCTCAGAGTTGTTTTGATTTGCATTTCCCTGATGACTAAAAATGTTGAACATTTCTTTAGGTGCTTCTCAATCATTCAGTGTTCCTCAATTGAAAATTCTTTGTTTAGCTCTGTACCCCATTTTTAATAGGGTTATTTGGTTCTCTGGAGTCTAACTTCTTGAGTTCTTTGTATATATTGGGTATTAGGCCTCTGTCAGATACAGGATTGGTAAAGATCTTTTCCCAATCTGTTGGTTGCTATTTTGTCCTATTAGCAGTATCCTTTGCCTTACAGAAGCATTGCAATTTTATGAGGTCCCATTTTGTCAATTTTTTATCTTAGAACATAAACTATTGGTGTTCTGCTCAGGAAAATTTCCCCTGTGCCTATGTGCTCGAGGCTC
Source organism: Montemys delectorum (assembly GCA_019843815.1). Lineage (NCBI taxonomy): Eukaryota > Metazoa > Chordata > Mammalia > Rodentia > Muridae > Montemys > Montemys delectorum. Next base: position 8,156 of record JADRCD010092828.1, on the reverse strand, counting down.
TTCCCCATTTTCTTTTCTATTAGTTTCAGTGTATCTGGTTTTATGTGGAGGTACTTGATCCACTTGGACTTGGGCTTTGTACAAGGAGATAGGAATGCATTGATTTGTATTGTTCTACATGCTAACTGCCAGTTGAGCCAGCACCATTTGTTGAAAATGCTCTTTTTTTCCACTGGATAGTTTTAGCTCTTTTGTCAAAGATCAAGTGACCATAGGTGTGTGGGTTAATTTCTGGGTCTTCAATTCTATTCCATTGGTCTACCTGCCTGTGACTGTACCAATACTATTCATTTTTATCACAATTGCTCTGTAGTACAGCTTAAGGTCAGGGATGCTGATTCCCCCAGAAATTCTTTTATTGTTTAGAATAGTTTTCACTATTGTAAGACTTTTGTTATTGCAGATGAATTTGCAAATTGATCTTTCCAACTCTGTGAAGAATTGATTTGGAATTTTGATGGGGATTGCATTGAATCTGTAGATTACTTTTGGCAATATGGCCATTTTTACTATATTAATCCTGCCCATCCATGAGCATGGGAGACCTTCCATCTTCTGAGATCTTCGATTTCTTTCTTCAGAGACATGAAGTTCTTGTCATATAGCTCTTTCACTTGCTTAGTTAGAGTCATACCAAGGTATTTTATATTATTTGTGACTATTGTGAAGGATGTTGTTTCCCTAATTTCTTTCTCAGCCTGTTTATCCTTTGTGTAGAGGAAGGCCACTGATATGCTTGAGTTAATTTTATATAAGCTACTTTGCTGAAGTTGTTTATCAGGATTAGGAGCTCTCTGGTGGAATTTTTGGGGCCACTTAAGTATACTATCATATTATCAGCAAATAGTGATAATTTAACTTCTGCCTTTCCAATTTGTATCCCTTTGATCTCCTTTTGTTGTCTAATTGCTCTGACTAGAACTTCAAGTACAATATTGAATAGGTAGGGAGAGAGTGGGTCATCTTGTCTAGTCCTTGATTTTAGTGGGATTGCTTCAAGTTTCTCTCCATTTAGTTTGATGTTGGCTACTGGTTTGCTGTATATTGCTTTTATGTTTAGGAATGAGCCTTGAATTCCTGATCTTTCCAAGACTTTTATCATGAAGGGGTGTTGAATTTTGTCAAATGTGTTCTCAGCATCTAATGAGACAATCATATGGTTTTTTCCTTGAGTTTGTTTATATAGTGGGTTACGTTGATGAATTTCCATGTATTGAACCATTCCTGCATCCCTGGGATAAAGCCTACTTGATCATGATGAATGATCATTTTAATGTGTTCTTGGATTTGGTTTGCAAGAATTTTATTGAAGATATTTACTGGAAAACTTCACTCTCTTCTATACCTATTATCCTTAGGTTTCCTCTTCTTATTGTGTCCTGGACTTCCTGGATGTTTTGGGTTAGGATCTTTTTGCATTTTGCATTTTCTTTGACTGTTGTGTCAATGTTTTCTATGGTATCTTCTGCACCTGAGATTCTCCCTTCTATCTCTTCTGTTGGTGATGCTTGCATCTATGGCTCTGATTTCTTTCCTAGGTTTTCTATCTCCAGAGTTGTCTCTCTTTGTGATTTCATAATTGTTTCTACTTCCATTTTTATATCCTGGATGGTTTTGTTCATTTCCTTCACTTGTTTGGTTGTGTTTTCCTGTAATTCTTTAAGGGATTTTTGTGTTTCCTCTTTAAGGGCTTGTACCTGTTTACCTGTATTCTCCTGTATTTCTTTAAGGGAGTTATTTATGTCCTTCTTAAAATCCTCTATCAGCATCATGAGATATGATTTTAGATTGGAATCTTGCTTTTCTGGTGTGTTGGTGTATCCAGGACTTGCTGTGGTGGGAGTACTGGGTTCTGATGAAGCCAAGTAGTCTTGGTTTCTGTTGGTAAGATTCTTGCATTTGCCTTTTGCCATCTGGTAATCTCTGGTGTTAGATATTCTTGCTGTCTCTGGCTGGAGCTTGTTCCTCCTGTGGGTCTGTAAGCCTGTGTCAGCACTCCTGAGAGATTAGCTCTCCTCTGGTAAGACCCTTGCACATAGGGCTGTGGATCAGCTGTCCCTCCTGGGTGCAGATGGATGCAGGAAGGACCTTGTCCCAGTTACTCTACAGCTTCTGAGGCCTATGCCTCCTGTCTGGTCCTGCCTTAGAAAGTCACCAGAGAGAAAATGGCAGGCTCACCTGAGGCCCGGGGTTAAAGCAGTCCCTGGAGACCAGCTCTCCCCTGGCAGGAAAGGTGCACAGAGGGCTGTGGAACAGGCACACCTCCTGGGTGTAGATGGAGGAAGGACCTTGTCCCAGCTGCTCTGCCACTTCTGCGGCAATGTGATGTTTTAAAAAATATTCTTGGTAAAACTTTTGGGCCTCTGAAATATTTGTACTTGTCAGCCATTTAAGCATTAATTTCTAGTTCATTAAACTTAAAAATTCAAAAGCCTAGTTTTTTCCCTAAAGGTTTTAATTTGGAAATATTACTTTCCAATTTATGAATATAAACAGTTATTTATAAAAAATATGCTGGTTAATAATTTGTATTCATATAATTAAATTTTCCTAGAAACATTTTAATGTATTACTACTTTAGACAGCTTCTTTTAAAGACTTTTTCTACATAGCAGACAAAATCTACCTCGTTCTTACGAATCTACTGAATTAGTGTATAAAAATAGAAAAAAATTACATTCTCATAAGCATTTCAATATTTTTTTACAACTTTGCTTTTTTTTGGAGACAGTGTCTTACTCCATAGCCCTGGATGGCTTTGAACTCCTAGAGATCCATTTGGCTCTGCCTCCCATGTACTGTTACTGAAGGTGGGAGCCACAGAGCCAGACCCTAGTATTTAATTTGCAATCCCAATCATAGTTTACCAAACTACACATTTTAATTGGCATCACAATGCTTATTCATTAGATACTTTCTAATATGACAAGATCTCTTTAAATTATTAGCAATTAGCATTATCATGAATAATGGCCTTGCTGTGACAGACTTGATCATATTCTTTCCATGTTCTCCTGAGGCTTTCCAAGCTTATATATTTACTTGCTAAGGAGCAAATAAAGGATTTCCAAGCTTATATTTACCTCCTAATAGACAGGCTATTTTGTTAATTCTAAAGTTGGGAGCTGCTGAGGTCCAGATGGCTCTGTAGACACCTCAAAGATGCTGTGGCACTGAGGCCCCCCCTAAAATTGCTTGGAATGTCCTCACTGACCTAGGCCTTGGATTTCTTTTTGTTTTTTAGATTTACTTATTTTATCTATATAAGTACATTGTTGCTATCTTCAGACACACTAGAAGAGGGTATCTGATCCCATTACACATGGTGGTGAGCCACCATGTGGTTGCTGGGAATTGAACTCAGGATCTCTGGAAGAGCAGTCAGTGCTCTTCACCACTGAGCCATCTCTCCAGCCCTAGGCTTTGGATTTTAACTGTATGAAGCCTTCAGTCATCCAGGCAGGTGGCACACAAGTAGATTATAATTTAATTAACCTATTTCCTGCTTAATGGGATTCCTTTGTATTCTGGTCACTACATAGCTAGAAAATTAAATTATGTCTAACTGTACTGTGGTAATTCTAATGATAGTTAGTAGTTGTTTTCCCCACAAAGGACACTTTTCATGATTCCCTTGCATAGATATATGTTTTGGAAGACTCAAAAAGGAATGACAGCATTTAATGAATGGGTAGTTAATTTGTGATCATTTTCTTTTGTTTACCAGAGGATGAATTTGACCACCTGTCATAGTTTCTCATTAGCCCGGGAAAATCAGTGCCACTCAATGGGTTGATAGAATTCTAACCCAAATGAAAGAAATCACTGCTGGTCATGGGAAGCTTGGTGCCTTGGTGGGTTTTACTGCTATGAACAGACACCATGACCAAGGCAACTCTTATAAGAACAACATTTAATTGGGACTGGCTTACAGGTTTAGAGGTTTTCAAGGCAGGAGCACGGCAGCATCCAGTCAGGTATGGTGCAGAAGGAGCTGAGAGTTCTACATCTTCATCTGAAGGCTGCTAGGAGAAGACTGACTTCAAGGTAGCTAGGACAAGGGTCTTAAAGCTCATACCCACAATGACACACCTACTCCAACAAGGATACACCTTCAAAGAGTTCCACTCCTTGGACCAACCATATTTAAACCACCATACTTGGTCATAGGCAAACATGTAATTTCTTTAAGCTTACTGCAACCTGAAGACGTTGCTTCAGATTCTTACTATTTCCCATGTTGCCCTTAGGTTGGGAACCACAGCACAGTCTTAACTTGGTCCTTTTTCCAAGGTAGCTCATCTGTTCGCTCATCATCTTGGTATTATATTGATGAGTTTACATGGATGTAAGCATTACTCTTCTTATACGTTTAGTTGATCTCATTTCCTGTATCTTCTTGCCACTCTCCTCTCTTCTTTCTGGCCATCAGCATCCCTCCTTTTGCTAAACTCATGCTTGGAGCTGGAGTTGGCTCAGCAGTTGAGGGTGCTTACTGTCCAGAGTTCGTCTTTTAGTTCCCTCATCAGGAGGCCCACAACCTCAGCACTGGGAGATAGGACACCTCTGGCCTTCAAGAACACCAGCACTCAATTGGACACACCCCCTTCTCCCAGATATATATATATATATATACAATGAAAAATGAGGTAATTCTGAAAAGAATCGACTTTGTTCTTCCCTCTACCCACTTTGAATGTGGTACCTAGGAAGTACTCATTCTTTTTTTCCCTTTATGCCAATGAGTGGAGTTAATTATCTTCTTCCCCACTTTCCCCCGGTAAGGGCCACCTGATCATCGTTGAATGTCACCCTTTCCTTTGGGCACTTCCTAATTACCACAATTAGCTTCAGTTATCAATTTGACACAAATCTAGAGTCACCTGGAAGGGGGAAAATCTCAACTGACAAACTGACTCCATTACACTAGCCTGTCCCTGGGGGCATTTTATTGATTGCTAATTGATGTAAGAGGGCCCAGCTCACTGTGTAGTGCTATTGTAAGCGGGCGGATCTGTGCTATGTAAGAATGGTAGCTGAGCAAGCCAGGGGAAGCTAGTTTTGTAAACAGTGTTCTTCCATGGTTTGTACTTCAGTTTCTGCCTCCTGTTCCTGCCCCGACTTCCTTATGAAGTGTAACCTATAAGCCAAGTAAACCCTTCCTTCCGCTAAGTAGGTTTTGAACAAGGTTTTGTCATAGCAGCAGAAAGACAAACCAGAACACCAATTTACTGTCTTTTAGCGGTCTGTTTCTTTGACTTCTGTGTCATAGCATTTCAAGTATATCTTCTATCTGTGAAATACAGGGGAGAATTTTTTTTTATTAGATATTTTCTTTATTTACATTTTCAACATTCTCCCCTTTCCTGGTTTCCCCTCTGAAAAAAACCCCTATTCCTTCTCCCCTCCCCCTGCTCACCAATCCACCCACTCCCACTTCCTGGCCCTGGCATTCCCCAACACTGAGGCATAGAGCCTTCACAGGGCCAAGGGCCTCTCCAGGGGAGAACATTTTATTTTCATCAGTCATGACTGCTTCATTCAATCTGGGTACCACAACTTGGTTTCCAAGCAATAGGCAATGTTACTCCTTGAAACACAAGTTTGTCTCCCTTTTACTTCTTTATACCGATCAGGAATCAGTATAGGAAACAGAATCATGCTTAGTATTTTTGCACAGGTAAAGGTTTAAGTTTCTTATTCATTTCATTAGCATATGCTAATTATATAACTGAATGGGTTCCATATGACATGCCCATCCTTGAATACAATGTGCTTGATCGCATTGTTCCCGTTTGCTTCTCTAGACCTGTTTTCCCTTCCTGTTGGTCCTTTCAGCTCCCCGAGGGCCTCCTTCTACTTTATGCCTATTTTAAAAAAATCTAGATGGGGGAAATATTCAGTGTGAGGATTTGTGGACTCTGAGATGAGAGAAGGTTCAGAAGATAAGATATGGTCTACCTCTAAAAGCTCTGCAAGAAGAATATTGCTAAAATTCTTTCAGCCATAGTCACAAAGCCAGAGATGCCACTCACCAGATGTGCCAGCGGTCCTTCCACTATCAGGAAAAAATACCCATGACAATTAATTTGAAAAATGGAGAGGATTCATTTGGCTTAGATTTTTGGAGATCTCAGCCTATCACTGGTTGGCTATGCTTCTTTTGGGATAACAGTGAGGCACTACATCATGGTGGGGCCACATGGTAGAAGAACACAATAATTCTGTGGTAGCCAGGAAGCAAAGAGAGGGACAAAAAGGGGCTGAGTTCTCCATATCTCCTCCAGGGACATAGCCACAGTAATCTGGGTTCCTTTCAGCAGGTTGTACTTCCTAAGGTTTCCGAGCGTTCTGTAGTGCTGAGGGGCTCATGGCTAAGTCATTGGCTTCTGGACCTTCATGGACATTCAGAGTCTAATCCACACTATTACCCCTCCTCATTTATGCCCAGAGGCTGCTGTCAAGAAAGCACACATCTCTCTGACCTTGTCAAAGTGGAAAACAGCACAAAGGTCGGGAAGATGACATCATTTCCACTTTCTGAACTGCATACAAGGATATTGTGAAACCCTTTCAGTCTCAGACTCCAGGAGTCTGACGATGAAAGTCTTAGCTTGCTGGAGTTGCATGGGAGAGCAGCCCTGGAGGAGCAAGGAATGGAGGGTAAACAGTGTCCAGGGCCTTCATCCCACCAGGCTGTGGCTATCTGCAGCAAATGCAACCTGACATTCAGAGCTGTGTGCTGCTTCATCACTGGCAGCCACATTTTACAAAAATCCCTGGTCTTATTGTTTGCGGAGCCACTGACAGGCTCTGGGCATATTCTTGTCAAATGCATGAGTGATTCTATGAATCCAACCCTGACCCAGTTCTCTCTCACCTCTGGCCATGACTTTAGCAGATGCAGCCTCTCTTAACTTCTGCTTCTCCAGTGGCTGGTTACCCTTGTGTCTCTGTCTTATAGCTACCACTGTCTCACAACAGGAAGGTGGGTGCAGTCGTGCATCATGTCTACTTGCATATTGGCCCCTGGAAAACAGCAGCTAACATCTCCTCTTGCGGCACCCTGCCCCAACACTTGCCTTATGTGTTACCTGCGTTGTCTCCTCTCTTTCTATGTATACAGTGAAGAGTTGTTTTCTCTGAATAGTAATTTCCTTTCCATTTACTCCACTGTGCTTAGAATTGAATTTGGTCAGCTATAGACATAGTTAAATCTCCTGTGGCCATTCCTCTCCTGCCCATATTCCCACATAGATTCCCACGTGTTATCTTTTTCTTTGTTAAACATGTTTCCTGCCCCAGGCAGCAATACAAAGTCAATTTAAAGCAGGCCAAGGCTTAGAAGGAAAGGAATTCTTCTGTGATTAAAAAAAAAATAAAATAAAGAAAATAGAGTTGGCTATACTCACTGTGTTCTTGTTTGCTGGGTCTTGATGATGTAAATGCGCCACATGGAGTGGTCCATGTCCAGAAGCCTTGGCCATGAGCCTGCAGCAGTGTAGAATGCTCAGAAACCTTAGGAAGTAGGACCTGGGGAAAGGAACCCAGATTACTGTGGCTGTGTCCACAGAGGGGAGATGGAGACCCCAGTCTCTCTCTTTGCTTCCCGGCTATCACAGAATTAATATGGTCTTCTACCATGTGACCCTGCCATGATTTAGGGCCTCACTGTTAGCCTCACTGTCAGCACACCCAACCAGTAATAGGCTGAGATCTCCAAACTCTAGCACTTAGTTTGTGGTGGTATGAAACATTGCTGGCTGACTGGCATGTGCATTTCTTATAGCGAGTCTTCTAAAACTTTTCTTCCTTTATGAGAATTCTCCCCCTCTTCCATCTCCCCTCTCTTTTCTCTCTTCCTCCTTCCTCTTTGCTACCTGCCCCCACACTCCTCCTCCTTTTCCTCCCATAATCCCTTCTCTTCTTCCATCTTCCGATTCTCCCTCCTCCTCTTCCTCCTTCCATCTCCTTCCTCTGACTCCTTCTACCTTCTTTTCACTTCTTCACCCTGCCTCCTCTCTTCCATTTCCTTTGCTTCTCCCTCTCTCCACCTCCGCATTTCCAGATGTACCTGCTCCATGAGACAATTGAAATTGCTTGCATGAGCGAGCATGCACGAACTCGTGCGCACACACACACACACACACACACAC
>JADRCD010092812.1:0-11553 GCA_019843815.1 Montemys delectorum | reverse complement strand
CACACACACACACACACACACACACACACACACACACACACAAATGCAATCTCATATAATGTATATATGAGGTGAGGCCTGGAGAGATATATGAGCAGTGGCTGCTCCTATAGATCTACACCCACACGGCAGAAGTCTCTGACTCCTATTCCAAAGATCTGATGCCCTCTTCTGGCCTCCTTGCACACTGCACACATGTGGTGCACATAAGAACATGCAAATGCCCATATACACAAAATAAAAAAATAAACCTTTAAAAAATTAGATAACAAATGTTTGGGAGGCTATAGAGGAGAAGGAACCATTAAGGGCTAATGGTGGGGATGTAATGAGAGCACACACATCATCCTATTGTCAGGAATATACACATTTTAAAAAGCTGTGTGTTGAAGACATATCTGCAAGTCTGGAGGATGAGAATATAGGAAAATCTCTGAACAGCAGTACCGGAAGCACTGAGGAGTTAGCTTCTATGTTTAGCCTATGGGTTCTGTGGAATTCTGTGACATGATGGCATTGTAGAATGCATAGTGAATAAAAGTGACTAATTCTGCAGTTAAAGTACTGATGTGTTTAATTTTTGTCAAACTGTATAAATGATGAAATAGGATGTTTTAGAACACGCAGGTAGACCAGGGCCTACTGTCACCGACTGTCAAGTCGCAGTTACACTGACATCTAGTGGCAGCATCTGAGAACTCCAGGTTTCGCCCGGTCTTGTTATGAAGAAGACCCCTTCTCTTCACAGATGTCACCCCTTTTCTGATAGGCTTTCCTGAACTCTTCACCAAGCATGTCAACATCGTCTTCTCTTTTAAACACTCCCTACAAAAAAGCATTCTGTTGGTTACTTTGAACATTAGAGTATTTCACTCCATTCTCTCAGGACTTACATACACAGACATGTAGCTAATAAAGTTAGCCAAGATAATGAGATCTATTATTGAAACTTAATTTTAAAATGTCTTTGCAAAGACTAGAGCGGTTTCAAGTAAATCCTAAATATTCTTGAGCTGCTCCCATTTCTTGATTGTCACCATCAGACTAGAAAGTTGTTCTAGCGATCTGTTGTGCCTTATGTTCTAACTACAATGGTGACTGCCTCCATTGCCTGGAAGGCATAGAGCTCAGAGCCTGCTCTATTCTACCCTCGTCATAGTATCTGAGGGAGGGAAGGGTGAAGAGGCTGATCTGGGCTACATTACTGTATGGACACATTCTTTCTGCCTCAGTTTGTGGCTCATTTTGGGACACTGAATTTAACTCTAATAGGTCCTGTCTGTCCTCCAGAAGTATTTTCTCCACTCAAATGTTGAAATCCAAAGACCCTCTCAGCATTCACAGTCTGTTTTATTAAATATACCAGTCGTGTGGATTTTGCATCAGGCTACCATATGTATTTAAATCTACCTAACTAATTAGACTGTAATACTGTATGGCTAGCAACTTTTAATCATTTTTATTTCCTTTCATTGATTAGACACTGAACACACTTGATTCTGCATAGTCAATAAAGACCTCAAGCAGTATGACTCATATATTTGAAGGACTGTGGCTTTATGAATCTCCATTTTTATAAGGACAAGGAAGCTAATGATTAACAGTCACAATGTGCCTCAGATACACATGAAAATTCATTGCCTATTGGAATAACTCTCAAAAGTTGGGGCTGCCTAGTACCTACTTATAATCAGTCCCCTGTGGAGCAGACTTGTCTCAGACTCATGTCAAGCATGTGTGTCACCAAGGACAAGGCTTCATGTCGCTCACTATCTTCATGTTTACCCTTTTATAGTGGCTCCAGGGTAGTTTGTTTTCAGATTTCCCATGCAACAAGCAGAAAGAAGAGCCTCAAAAGTGTTAGCTCAGGGGCCAGGGATGTAGCTCACTACATAAAGCACTTGCCTAGCAAGGCTCTAAGTTAGATCTCCAGCACCACATAAGCTTGGCAAAGTAACACAAGTCTGTAGTCCTAGCCCTCAGGAAGAGAAGCAGGAGGCCCAAAAGTTCAAGGTCATCCTCAGTTTCATAGGGAGTTCCAGGGCAGCCTGGGCTATACCTCGTCTCAAAAAGTAGACAAACAAACAAATAAATAAGGAAGCTTGATAACTCTAGCTCAGATCACTAATAATGTTCCAAGACCAGCTCTTACTATAGAGGTATTAAAAGGACGATGGGGTGTCAACACTGCCAGGATCCCAGTGCTTCGTCAGAACAGCATGAAATCACATGAAGTTACTCCCTCTGACATTCTAGAATCACGCCTCAGTGCTGTGATTTTCTCCAGCATTGCTAAGGATGAAGCCCACGTGCTTAGGTAAGTGTCACTTACTTTGGGGAGATAGCCTAGTAACTTAGCAGCATGCTCTTTGAGGAGTCTCAGCCTCTCTTCTTCAATAATCTCATTGATGCAGCCCTGCCGCCTTTGCTGTAGCTGCAATTCTTCTAGCTCACGTTGCTGGAAATGAAATCAAAATGTCTTAACTGTCACAAAATGCATTAATCTGTTACAAAGTTTACAAATAAAGCTAAAAGATAAGACTGATGTGTTAATTATAAGTTTAGAAGATAATAGTGTATGTCTTTTTTTAAAAAAAGATTTATTTATTATACATATGTGAATACACTGCTGCTCTCTTCAGACACATAAGAAGAGGGCATCAGATCCCATTCCAGATGGATGTGAGCCACCATGTGGTTGCTGGGAATTGAACTCAGGTCCTCTGGAAGAGCAGTCAGTGTTCTCAACCACTGAGCCATCTTTCTAGCCCATAGTGTATGTCTTTTACATATATAAATATACATACCTGTATTTGTACCATCATTATCTCTTTAAACTTTTACAATTTATATCCCACCCACATTTTTGTTTTCTTTATTTTGTGGTACTGGTGTTTGAACCCAGGGCCCTGCACCTGCTAGGCAAGTACTCTACCACTGAGCTACAATCCTAGCCCTATGACAGGAAGTTTAAAGAACATATTTTTTCAATCTCAAGAAAAATATATTCAAATGAGTGCTTTCCTAAGAAATTCAGCAAACATTTATGGAACTTCCACCATATACCTAGTTCCCAAGACACCCAAGCAGTTTACAGTGTAAGGCAAAAATAAAATCCTAATGCAAAACAGAAAGAACATGGTAATCTGGAGATACATTTTTCCAATGCATCTTTAAAGGCTTAAGTGGAGCATACTGTCGAGGTCAGAGTCCCAGCAAAGATGCTCTGGTACCTTCCTGGAGAATTCTGAATTTTGTGGCTACTCTGAGCTATAGAATGCAGATGTGATGTCATCTACATAGTGTCAGGGCACAGAGAACTTTACACAAACCAGACTTTTGAGTAGGATCTACAGAAGTGGGAATGGCATCTGGGGTTTCACACAGGCTGGGTAAGACCTCTACCATGGAGCGGCAACCCAATCACATACTGTGGTTTAACAAGATGATATAACCTCTCTAATCTGGGCCTAACACAAGGCTTTCGTTCATATGCTGTGCTACCCCACACTAAGTGTTTGCCTCCACTTCACAAAATTCTACTGTAAGTTAGGCCGAGTAGTTTAGAAAAGTGTGGGACAAAGCCTGAATGAACTGGCAGTAAGAAACTCATTCGAGTCTTCTTAGGAATTTGTTTAAACCATACACATTCTTAGAGGTAGACAGGATTACAGACAGCTACTTAGGTTCTGAAATACAAATGGGGAGTTTAGTGCTTTTAAGGCTGCAATGCTGTGAATTACTAAGTTCTGTTAAGGCATCCACATTTGCCCCTGGGCCAAAACTGTTGCCTTGTCTTACAACACTGGCATCGTTCACTACTAAACCCTAAAACACACGCTGTAGCGTGGATTACCAGGGGGTTGAGTGATTTCCATGTTGGTAGGACTTGCTGGCTTTACTCTGAGTGTTCTGACAGGCAGTCCCCTGGTCCTACCCTCTACAGGAGACTTACCTCTTAGGACAGACAGGCAATTCCAGAACCTTTTAAATTCTCTACATTCTCTAACAGTTATCGCCTTCATTAACTCAACATTTGAAAATAGCATATGTCAGGCAAATTGCACTTTATATATCATTATCTCCATTAAAGCTTAGATTCAGGCCAAGACTGACTTACAGCAGGCCTAAGCAATTGAGGCTTTGATCTGTTTAAGAGTTCACTGATTGGCAGACTAACCAGTTACAAGGGGACCAAGCTGAAATATCAGGGAGCAAGAGGGCCTCTGGCCTCTTGGTCTTCTGTGATTATACCATTTACAGTCTGGTTTTTTTTTTCCCTCCTCATTTTAAACCATAATGTTCTCCAAGACTCAATCCTAGACTCCTGATGCTTTCTCATTATATGACACCAATATCTCATTTAAATCTCTTGGTGATACTTAATCCTGGGCAAGCACTTCTCAATAAATAAATAAATAAATAAATAAATAAATACCAAACCAACTAAACAAACAAAATATCAAACAGACAAAACCAGCTGAAGCTTCACTCTAAATGTAACCACACATGTGCTCCTGAGTCTCTGATACTTGAAACCTTTGAAATATTTTGATTCCTTCCTTCTACTCTATATGCTAGAGGGAAAAATCATACAGTCTCATTTACTTTCTGTAATTTGTCTGACATCTCCTACTGCTGCTGCTGTTTATGGTTTGTAAAAGCTAGAACTGACAATTATCTATGGTGCTGACTGGACATCTCAGAGGCTGGTCTCACCACATTTAGAGTTTTCACCTTTTTAGAACTCTTGCACAAGACTGTGTTGGGTTCTTAAAAATACCCTTCCAGTGACACACATCACTTGAGGCTTCTTTCAGTTTGTCAATGAAACATAAGTATTTAAGTCAGTATGTCAAACTCACAAGCTGGTTTCCCTGTCCAACTTTTTTTTTTTTTTCCCTATTAGATGGGGTTTCACTGTGTAGACCTTGCTGTCCTGGAACTCAGTCTGTAGACCAGGCTGGTCTCAATCTCTGAGATCTGCTTGCCTCTTGCTCCTGAGTGTTGGGATTAAAGGCATATGCCATACCACCTAACTTTTAAATCAATATTTCCAACAATCAATCTCTTTTGGCCACAAAAATCAATGTGGACAAATAACATATTCCTTCAAAAGCTACTTTCCCCTCTACATACTCTTTAGGACATGGCTTGCTCACCGAATAAAGCAGTGACTATATTTGTAATGAGTAGCCACCTTAAGTCCTCGCCTGTCCAGATTTAACTGGTCCCCAGTATCATCAACTATGCATGTTAGGCATCTAAGGAGCCCCTTCCCCATGCACACATGCCACCTCTTATCACCTAGACTCAGTACACTGCTTACTGTCCTCCCTAGCTCCAGCCTCACCCCTTTTACATCTACTCTCAATGATGCTACTTGAATCATCCATGCCAAAGTTAACATGCAATTTCTTTAATTCTTCAGTGACTTCTCTTGGGGAAAAATCTACCTTAATATTCAAAGGTAACATGCTGTGTAATTCCTCTTTGCTATACCCATGTCACCACACTCTTATCACGTACAAAATATATTTATAACCTATTTTTATATTTTTCTCAACCAAACTAAATTCACAGATGTTAGTTCTCAAGTCCAGCACATAAGAGACTCAATAATCAGTCTCTAGATGCTTTAATAGATGATCACTCAGTAAATGTATAGCTGATATAATAAGTAAGCAAATACCTAACATTGTATGATACACAAATAGTTTTCAGTGGGCTAAGGAGATGCCTCAGTGGCTAAAGTGCTTGACACACAACCATGAGGACCTGAGTTCACGTCGTCAGAACTCAGGAAAAGTCAGGTGTGTAATTCTAGGTTCTGACAAATGAGAGACAGCAATAAAAGAATCCCAAGGAGCTACAGGCTGTCCAGCCTCCAGGACATCTGCAGTGGACTTACAGAAACCCCACCTTACACAGACTGAAGGAGAGGAGCAATGTGAGGTTGTCCACTGTTAACACACACACACACACACACACACACACACACAGGTACACATGTGCACACTCAAGCACACACAAATACATATACACTAGGGTACATATGTACACACTCAAGTGCTGTCTCTCTCTGCAAATGTTTACTGATGAATACATGAGCTGGCTGCTGTTCAATGAGAATAACCAAAGAACCCAATGCTTTCCTTACTTTGTCTGCAAGAAACTGGCTACGGCGTTCTTCGATGAGTTTCTCCACGGCCCGTTTGTGCTCCAGCTGCTTCATTCGTTGTTTCTGGGCATTCATGAGCTCTATGCGGTCATCTTCAGCAAACTTGGCCAGCATGGCTTTCTTAAAGGTCTCTTCCTCCTCTTTTGCAGCCTGCAGTATCACTTCCTTCAGTGCCATTTGGTCTTCAAAGTCTTGCTTCATCTCCCTCTGCCTCCTCAGTCTCCGCTCTGCTTCTTCCTGCACAACAATGGAGCTAGAGTTAAGTGTGCCCCTCCATCTTCATGAGAGGGCAATCTCAGCAAGAGGGAGCCAGGAGGAGGATCAAGAGCTTGACGCCAGCCTAGGCTACAGTGAGACATGTCATGGCAACTCTGTCCCACCCTTTTAAGACTATTTGAATAAAGTGACATGATCTTTTGTAAGATTTACTTTTACTTGTGTGTGTGTGTGTGTGTGTGTGTGTGTGTGTGTGTTTGCTCGAATGTGCAAGTGTACACTGAGGCCAGAAGGGGATGTTGGATGCCCTGGAACTGGAGTTACAGGTTCTTGGGTCCTTCCGAGAGCAGCACGTGCTCTTAATTATTGGATCTGTAACATGGTGGTCATTTATTCTAAACTTTTGTTGTATGTAGGTGCCATTGCCATCTTGTTTCTAGGCTCAGACTTTATGTCTAACTGACTTGAAATGCGCTTCTGTGAAGGCCTTTGCACACACCTGAGTTGTCTTGAACCAAGGACTATCATGTCATCTGTCCACACCAACTTCCTCACCTGTGACACCCATGCTGCATGTCCCCAACTCTAGTTTCTAACCCTCTGATAATCCTCCAAACAAACAAAACAAAACAAACGAACAAAACACCCCCAAAACCGTAAAACAGTTTTTTAAAAAAATCAATCATCTAGCAATGAAATTAGAAGTTTTTTGGAGAAATAGAAACACACTGGACACAAATAAATTCCTTTTCTGTGAGCTTTTATTTTCTAAACACGTGAAAATTTTCATATAGAAAAAAATGTAAAAATTTTTATGGTCATCATCCTTCTTCCTGAGAGCTAAAGTGTGCTAATCAGCTTGCCATGCGGGTTCTGTGACCTATCTGTTCACCTGGGGCTAGCACACACTTTAACTCACATTATCTAATCATCCTTGCCCAGCCTCAGCACAAGCTCTGGGAAGCCGATGTCCACTTGCATCTAAAATCCTAACAGCTGCACCAGTCTCTCATTTCACTCCATGGACATGTGCCTCACGCGTCCTCTCCTGAAAATAATCAAGCCACTCAAAGACATATTGTTTGTTTTATGTTCTGGGCACATGATGTTTTATACTGCATATTTTGTACTTCCAAGTAATTGTACAGACATCAAGGGCTTGGAGAATAGTTTGGTTTGTGACATCTTGAATGTCTCTTGAGTTTATGACATCTGCACATAGTAATGTGCTTTATATAGTTATATATATATATATATATATATATATATATATATATATATACACATTTACTGTGAAAATGCCCACACATCCTCTGCTGGGTCTGCATAAGGGATACACTAGTCACCAGCAGTAGGGGCTGCCAAATTTCCTGCCCTCTCCTATGTTCTCAAACCTGTTACATGGTCTTGAAACCTTTAAATCATTTGCTGTACAGTCACTGACCCCAGTAACTTTCCAGAGTCTCTGCTGGGATCCCAGGCTGAAACAAGGACGTGTATAGGAATTGTATTATGGAGAATAATACAATATAGCGAAAGGAACAGAATGTAGCAGGGGAGAAGAAAAGCCAACCCAGAGCATGTTGGGAAGATGGTTACCCTGTGCTCACTGAAGCTGTGTTCTCAGGACCTTCCCTGGGAGGACAGAAGGAGTGACCACCCATCAGTGACTTTCCAGTTGCTGAGGGGTGGATAGAGAGGTCTGCTTCTTGCTGTCACAACTCTCCCCCGACTGTGGAGAAGCTGCAGCACAGTTAATCTACACTCTCACAATGTGCCCCACAGCTGTTCCCAAAGGACAAAGCGAATGCACTTCCAGAGATGTCTGCAGTGGGACAGCAGCTGATCTCACAAAGTTCCACTTGTGTCATCCATTCATAGAGTATTCTGGAATACTTCTTATACCACTAAAAGCTCACATACTGTATCTTGTTTACATACCCATCGGCTGATAGCCATGAAGGCTACCTTCATGTTTTAGCTATTATAAATACATGCGTAAACACAAGATTACTGACTTTTAACTATTCCTTCCTAAAACTATAAAGATAATACTTTCCACTAACCTCTGCTGTGCCCCACATATTTTAAAAATTATTATCATTCAATTTGAAGTATCTTTCCTTTGTTCATTGCTTATTAGAAATACATGGTTTCACTGTGGTACACTTAGGGACTATATAATCAGTCTTATTACAGATTCTTCATTTGAAATGACTTAAAATCTTAAGGATTTACAGAAGTTTACTTTGTGTTCTTGGAGCTGTCTATGTGTATTCTATGTGGATGGCTGGAATTTGTATTGTGCTGGTGTTTGTCAGGTGGCGTCCTCTTTAACACGGGCTGCACCAGCTGCTTCGGGCTGTTGTTAGGCAGTGCACTGTTCCAGAGACTGGGCGAATTAATGATCAAGGAGCACTGAGATCTCCTACTCTGGTTGGGTGTTCCTGCTCTCCCCCTTTCACCCCAGTCAGTTTTCCTGCATGTATTAGGAAGCTGTGTTGTCAAAGGTCACAGGCCTTAGGATTATGGCATGTACCTGGATGAATTTATTTTGACTATAAACTGCCTTGTCCCAGAGTTGACTTTGCCTCATATTGACATCCATGCTCCAGTCTACTCTGCGCTGTATTGAGTCTTCCTCCCTCTGGCTTTGAGCACTCACATAAGCCATGTGGACTGTGACTGACCCAGCTGCACCAAGCTTTTCAGGACGCTCTATTTTTATCAAGTTGGAGAACTTAAGTCCCTTAACTGCAGCATTGATGCCGTGTACACACAATGCAGTCACCACTACAGCTGGGTTTAACTATCTTATCCTCCTCTGCTGCTTCATTGCAAAGTCTCCTCTTCCCCAATCACCCCTCTAATCACCCCTTGGGTAGGAGGCTTACTTTCACTTTCAGTTTGATGATCTCTGCCTGCTCCTCCTGGTACAGCTCCTGCCTCACTTGCTCTAGGTCCTCGCGCTGTCGCAGTGTCTCCTCCAGCTTCTTAATCAGCTGTTAATAAAACACATGTTTAGGAAACCTGGATTGGGCCACTATTTCAGGAATTCAGTGCTCTCTAAAAAGTAGAATTTTTATACCAAATTCTGACGCTGAACCCTCTTTTCCTCCATCTCTTGAACTCTGGCCATCCGCTCGCCTTCTCTCTGCTCCTGTATATTTGCAAACTCTATGATTTTCCGGTTCTCTTCCTCCATCTCCTCACGCTTCTTTTGTCTCCAGAAGTCTTGTGCCCTCTGGAATTCTTCAATATACTTCTGAATTGCATTCTTTTTTTCTAATTTTTGTTGTCTTTCCCTAAAAAGTAATCAGGAGAATGGTTTATAGTTACAGAAATAATAAAATAACAAAAAAAATAGACTGTTCAGAGTCTATCAATTCACTAATGCAACAAACTTTCTGGTGTGGACTTTCCATGCACACAGCTGGGCTCTCTTCTCAGCATTTGTACTTAAACTGTGTGCCAAGGAAAGCCATCAGAAAACATGTGTTCTAACACATGAGATGCACAGAACACACATGGCATGTTTCAGTTTACATGACTTACACATCTATTATTTTACAATCACCTATTACTCTTCATGGTGAGCAAGGTGAGGAAGAGCTGTACAGTCATGACAGAGCTCACGCTGGGTGAGCACACAACCGGGTGGGCAGTTCAGTGGCTTTTGTCTCAGGGTGGACTTACAGCTGGTCTTCCTCGTAGATCTTCCTGACGATTTCGTCTATCATGAGTTTCTCCTTTAGCAGCTGCTCATATGCCTCCTGCTTCCTCCTCTCTTGATCCTCAAGCTGCTTCTCCAGGTCCAGGTAGTACTGTGCCCTCTCCTTGTCCCGCTGCTCCTGCTTGGCACTCTCTTCCTTCAGTAGCCTATCGTGCTCCTCCATCATTATTCTTTCTATCTCCGCATCACGTTTCTAGCATTGAAACAAAATTAATCCTCCCACGTTCAGGAGTGGACACAGTATACGACAGCACTATAAACAGCTGTACCCTCAAAAACCAGCTATGTAAAATATTTTCTATCTATTAAGTAAGAAGCAAGAGGAAGTGTTTGTGAGCCGAGGTGTGAATGAGGAGTTGGGGTAAAGGGGTGTTCCTGCTCTCTCCAGAAGCTCTTAGAGCAGCACCTGGCAAGGATAACAAAGTCCACATTCAGAAAATACAAAGTAAATGTTTAAGTATTTTGTTTTTAACTGCTTCAGCCACCAAAACATCGCTTCCTGTGCAAGTTGATCACTGTAGTGTCCCTTTCTTCCTTCCTTCTTTTCCTTTCCTTCCTTCCCTCCCTCCCTCCCTTCCTTCCTTCTTTCTTTTCTTTCTCCCTTCCTTCCTTCCTTCCTTCCTTCCTTCCTTCCTTCCTTCCTTCCTTCCTTCCTTCCTTCCTCCCTCCCTCCCTCCCTCCCTCCCTCTCTCTCTCTTTCTTTCTTTTTTTGAGACAGGGTCTATCTGTATAGCCCTGGCTGTCCTGGAACTCACACTGTAAACCAGATGGCCTCGAACTCAGAAATCTGACTGCTTCTGCCTCCCAAGTGCTGGGATTAAAGGTGTGCGCTACCACCGCCCAGCTTGTAATGTCCATTTCTAAGGCCACTGTTTACCAGGTGCTGCTGAGCGCCCCTCCTGCCCAGTGTTGCTCAAGGGCCCTGAGCAACTCTCCAGTTCCCCCAGCTCAGCTCTTTCCTCCCACACATTCTTCTCTGTTATTTAGTTAGTAAGTAAATGTTAGTAAGCTCAGTGTAGTGATTTCCACTGAAAAATTGCACACATCACTGTGGCTGCTCTCTCATTTTCAGCTTCATTCATGAAGTGCCACTCCCACCAAGTTATACACTCACCGGCCTTTCCATGAGCCGAAGCCCGTGCCTCTTTTCAGCATGTTCAAAACTGAGTAAATTTAAAAACTAGAGCAGTGGTGGAAACTACCATGACCTGCTGTGACTGCATCCCAAATGTAGGATCAGTTAGCAGCAAAGAAAAAGAGGGAGCAGATGGGACGATAAATGCAGTCATTCCTAAAGCTCACGGGTATCATACATGCTTGGTTATCATGACTTAACCACAAGTTCTCTTATCTTTGCTCATGTTGTATTACATTCTTCTACAATGTAAGATAGCAAAAAATATGTATGACAACAAAAAAAAAA
>JADRCD010092810.1:0-10692 GCA_019843815.1 Montemys delectorum | reverse complement strand
CACTCCTTCATTGCTGGTGGGATTGCAAACTGGTACAACCACTCTGGGAATCAGTGTGGCGGTTCCTCCGGAAATTGGACATAGTTCTACCAGAGGACCCAGCCATACCACTCCTGGGCATATACCCAGAAGATGCTCCATCATGTAATAAGGACACATGCTCCACCATGTTCGTAGCAGCCTTCTTTATAATATCCAGAAACTGGAAACAACCTAGATGTCCCTCAACAGAGGAATGGATACAGAAACTGTGGTACATCTACACAATGGAGTACCACTCAGCCATAAAAAACAATGAATTTATGAAATTCTTAGGGAAATGGATGGATCTGGAGAGTATCATCCTGAGTGAGGTAACCCAATCACAAAAGATCACACATGGTATGCATTCTCTGATAAGTGGTTATTAGCCCAGAAGTTTGGAATATAGGAAGAATGACCCACAAACCACAAGAAACTTAAGAAGAAGGAAGACCAAAAGGTGGACATTTCATTCCTTCTTAAAAAGGGGAACCAAACACACACAGAAGGAGTGGCAGAGATTAACTATGGAGCAGAGACTGAAGGAAGGACAAGCATATAGCTATCTCCTGAGAGGCTCTGACAATACCTGACTAATACAGATGTAGAGGCTCACAACCATTAATTGAACTGAGTACATGGTCCCCAATGAAGGAGTTAGAGAAAGGTTCTATGGAGCTGAAGGGTTTGCAGCCCCTTAGGACGAACAACAATTACTATCAAGTACCCTCAGAGCTCCCAGGGACCCAACCACCAATTAAGGACTATACAGGGAGGGACTGAATGTTCTGGCAGCATGTGTATAGTAGAGGATTGCAAATTTGATCATCAATAGGAGGAAAAGACCTCGGCCTTCTGAAGGTTCTGTGCCCCAGTGTAGGGGAATGCCAGGGCCAATAAGTGGGAGAAGGTGGGGTGGCAGGCATCGGGAGGGGGGAGGCAAAAGAAGTTTGTTCTTGTTGTTTTTAAAAAAAATAAAAAAAAATAAAAAATAAAAATAAAAATATGATTCACAGAAAATGTACAATGTAATAAACAAGCTTCCTAATACATGCAGAGGTCTACTCTTAAATGTATCAAACATTCAAGGAGCTGGAAGAACATAGTGTGTCCCTCTCACAACAAAGGGGAGGGGGATCTTAAGGTTTCCTGTTAGTGTGCATTTCCTATGCTAACTGATATGAGATAGTGTAGTTAAATTAGTCTACAAAGATAAGTGTAAGACCAATTCTATTATTGCATCTTGTATGGCCTCTAAAGCTTCATGTGTTTAAATCTCATTTGTCAGTTTGACAATGAGTTGGGATACAGAGGGACATTTAAGATGTAAGCCAGAGGGAGCTCTCAGATCTCTAGGGGATTCCTGTTGATTGGATAATACAACACTAGCCATTCTTCCTTTTTGACTACTGGCAATGAAGTAACTTATCCTCCTTTGCCATACATGTTTACCATGATAGAGTGTGCTGCTACATGCCTGTGCAATTTTCAACATGTCACATACAGCAACCTTGAAAACTGGAAACCAAAGCCAAGCTCCCACTTCTGAAATTTTGTTTGTTATGTATTTTTTACAGTATTGGAAAAGTGAACAATGCACTTGGATGTGAGCCTTTACAATGATGTGCAATGATGGACTTGTCATGTAAAAATTTTAAGATATAGATCTAAAATCTTAATGCAATTTTATATGAAAATCAGCATGTATAGAGCTGAATTTATAATTCATATTTATTCTTAAAAAATCTGTACATGTATGTAATATACAATGGTACTTGATCATATTCACCTGTCAACACCACCAAATGCAATTCCACTAGGACCTCCCTACCACAGCTCCTTCCCAAATCAATGTCCTCCTTATTGAGGGCAGTTAGTGTTGCCCATATGTTCATGGGCCTGGGGTATCTATCCACTCTGGTTAGGCAACTCAACAGTTACCCCTCCCCCCCAATCAATCAAAAGAAAAGTGACTATCACTGTAATAGAAACCATCAACTATGAAGAGTTCCCTCAGTTGGCTACAGAGCCTTAGGATTTCCTTTATAGTCCATCCTAGAATTTTAAACTCATTTCATCTTCCATAGATCTTACATAGGCAACTACGGCTATTGTGAGTTCATGTATATTATGTACAGAGGACATCATTTCATAGCGTTTGCCCCATTTTATTGCCCTTAGATTGTTTCCATCCCCCCCCTCCATTGTTCTTGACATGATTGGGAAAGCTGTTGTAAGATGTCCCATGCATGACTGAGCACTCAGAGTCCATTATTTTCAGCATATTGAACAATATGTCTCTGCATTAACTACTACACAGCACAGGAAGTATCTTTGATTTAATGTTGCATGCAGCATAAATCTTTGGGTATAAGTATAAATATGTAGAAGGCTGTTTAACAACATGGATTTTTAGGAGACCAGTATCAATAGGTTCTCTTCTCAGGTACAGAACTTAAAATCACCAGTTTTGACTATTTTTACAGTAACTAATATGAATTCTTGTCTATGGAACAGACCTCAAATCTAATAAAAAGAGCAGTTGGTTACTTCCATAAACATTCTTGCCAACACTGCACCAATGTACGCACACTGTATGTCAGATCAGCCTTCTAGCAGTTAGGGTACAGGGTTGGATAAGATCATTCATGTGTTTTCTCCTCTAGCAAGCTGAAGAGTATACCTTTTTGCATTACAAAACATGGCTAGCATGGATCACTCATAAATACAAGACTGATAATTTTGTCTTGCAGCCAAAGTATGCGGTTTTCTTTTGCAATAGAGACTTATCATTTAGTTATGGGGTATCCAAGAGCCATGACAATAGTCAATATTATTTTATATCAAGTAAAGGTACATACATAAATGTATATGTTTGTTATAATGTATCCTAGATTATAATATAGATATGATTCTTGACTACAAGGTATAATAAAACATTGAATTTCAGTGAATTATATGCGGTTAAGGTAATGAGGTAACTGTATTCTACCTTTCTGGTGAATAAGATGACACAGTAAAAGTGTTTCAAAATTTTAAACAAAATCACTATAGAAAACTTGCATGCACATGACAGCTTTGAAAATAAAGTTGAAGTTTTAAAAGGTTAATCACAAAGAATAAGTATTGCTTACTTGAATTCTTGCTGCTCAGGTCTATAGTTTAGGAAGTGGTCAAGAATGAAGGAACATGTCAAACAGGTATATGCCAGTGCAGTACAACATCCTTAACCAAGAGAGGCAAGAGTCTTAATGAACAGACAGGACTTACATATCAATTTTAAATGTACTGATTCTATAATGACCCTTGCAGAGTTGAGGCACGGAATTGGACTGAAATGTTTACATTCACTAAAAATATAAAAATAAAACGACAGACAACAGTGAAATCATCCTTTTCTTATCAAATTTTGTAAGAAATGTTGAAAAAGATAGAAATGTTATTGGAAATGATGTAAATTGATACATATTGTTTAATTGTCCCATTCAGCAGTATATCCAGGACCTAAAATGTTATTGTTTGAACCAGTAATTCCATTTTATAGAATTCCTCCAAAAAGGAATAGTTTGAAATGTGCACCCTAGTTCAGCTATTCTTCTTATTTGTTTAATGATGCTAATTAGTGCTCTGCACGCTCTTCAGTAGAGCGACCTGCAGTCAATGCATGTTGTCATTGAATATATTTTATCTTAAGTAGAGCGACCTGCAGTCAATGCATGTTGTCATTGAATATATTTTAATGGAAGAGGAAAAAACAGTCTAAAACCAAAATAAGCTGAATCAAGACTAAAATTACTTAAAAATCTACTTTTAAGTAGGGAGAGATGATTGGAAGAAAGCTAGAAAACAGTGATTATGCTTGGAGTTGAGACATGGCAGAGAGTGTGCTTAATTTAAATTTTCATCTTTATATTTATTTCTCCATTTGTCCACATCCTTTAAATAAGTGAATAATCTTTCTCTAACAGCTCCATTTACTTTGAAACCATCCCAATTCCCTCCTGCCCTTCTGATCCTGCCACACTGAGGTTCTCTAAGGAGATCCCTAAATGAGGAGATCAGGATGACTTTAAATTAACACATTCGTTTGTTTTCCTTATCTAAAATGGTTCTTTGAAAGATGAAAGCCTGGAGGTGTTGTAAACTGTTCATTTAAGTACAATTAAGCAATCTCCTACTCACGGTCTCTTTTGTTCTTGATTCTCTTTTCTTTATGTAAACCTAGGAGGTAGAATTCACTTCTAGTGTTTTCATCTCCTGCCTTACCTGTTGAGAACCAGAATTTGCCGGAGCTAACAAATCTGCTAAGATAATAGCTTTCCATTAAATATGAATTAATAAGTTAATACTGTGGAAGATAACAAAGCTTGCAACATAAATGCAAATGTTATACCTTCAGCTTCAACACAAGGTGTGTTGACTATTTTATATCACAGATGAATGTAATGGACACAAAGGACTTGCAGTCCAACATCCCTTTAAAGGACTGAGGTATTAGAAAAGATTTAATCTCGTCCAGAGTCTCATCTGATCCTGAAGCAGCCCATACCAAGTGGCACACTCAGATGGGAAAACTAAAGTCCTTAGGCTAAAGTAGGACCACCCTAAAGAGCCAGCCTTTGGGGTCGACTCTGCACAGCAGTTAGAGCTTTCCTTCTGGTGTGACATTGCCTCATACCTTCTGTTCTACAAATCTTGACCTTGGAGACCCACTGGAAGTAAATCGCATGCAAGGTAAACACAGAGAACAAGATTAATCTGAAACAATGAATCAGTACTCTAGATACAGGTGAGCTAGTGGTCTCCTGAATAGACTTTTAATTTTTTAATATCATAAGTAATGAATAAAAAATGTAGAATTAGAGATAGTTATAATATTGGGAAACACTCAAATTATTACTTTAAAATATTGTAGACTGTGTAACTACATTACTGGTTATCATTATTAAAGGCCATTAATTTATAATTTTATAATATACCATAATACATATTCATGAGAATTTGAAAATAATTAAATTTGAAATATTTTTGTGAGAATTTAATTTTAACAAAAATATTTTTTTTTTTTTCCTATTGCAAGCTCTATAAGAATTTCAGCTTCAGTGATCTGAGGCAAGTAGCTGATTCTGGCCCCTGCTCCGATACTCTTGTGGCAAACAAGATCATGCAAGGTTAGCAAACTGAATCTTCACACTGACACTTCTCAGTGTTTAAAGTGTTGTAGAAACAGCAGTTAAGAATTGCTAACTCAACCTGCTGGTCTTTGAACTGAAGCTCTTTGCTGCCCTCTGTAGACAATTCAATGTGAAAATGACAAAGTCCTTAACACGTAAACCATTCATTTTCTCAGTTATGATACATTTATCCTGAGATATTTAACTAAACAATGGACTAAGCAGAGGAGCTCTTAGTCAATGAGGGCTCAGGAATTTTCTGAGATCTTAATTTTATTATGTTAATAAACTGCTATATTTTAAAATCATTGCACCAAATTAAAGCTACATATCTGAAAACACTGGAAATGTAAAAATATAGCAAACACATGCATGCAAATATTTGTACCCTGAAGAATCAGCAGTTTTAATTTTTTGAATTTTTATCACTGTAAGTATTAACCAGGTTTGCAGAGTGAAATACTCTAGACATTAATAAGGACAGATCATTTGGTTATAAAAATGAAGAAAATCTAGGAAACAAATCAGAAATAGATAAACAGGGTTTCATCAAATTAAAAATCTTCTTCATAAAACCATAAAAAATTAAGAAACAATGTTAGAATGAGGAAGATATTTATAATCAGATGTCTGAACAGGTTTTATTAGGAAGAAACAAGTGATCAGCAAACAAAAGAAAAGCAAAACACATACACAAAAGCACACACATGAATGCACACAAGCATGTGCACACACACGCACGCACACACACACACACACACACACACACAGGGAAAAATTGGGCAGATACTCTAGCCGACTTGTCTTTAAAAGAAGCTGCAGAAATGTCTGACATTGTGATATTACAAGTACCTATTACTCATAATACTTAGAGGAATGCATATCAAACCAACATAAAATACAATCTCACCTTAATCTAAATGCCTGTTATTAAAAAGAGCAACAACAATAATGCCCAGGAAGTCTTGAAGAATGAGCAACTGCTTCACATTGCTGATGGGAATTACATTAGGAAGGCTCTAAGGAAAGCAGTTACCCCCAAAAGGCTTAAAAATATAAACTGTTGGCTGATAAAAAACATTCCCAGCATCAAGCATTTATGTATAGAGAAAGGAATCAGTATGTCAAAGAGATAACCCCATCTCTGCATTTATTGTAGCAGTATTCACAAAAGCAATGAGATGGAAACAACGTAAATGTTCATCTTGTATCTATTGCAATGCAAGACTACCGAGACATAAAACAAATGGAATCTTTCCTTTGTAGCATCATGGGTGAAGGTGGAAGTCAGCACCTTAAGTGAGACACGTAAAACACCAGAAGTCACTAATGCTGTGACTTCCCACAGGGGTGGAAGAAGGTACATAAGGTGGTGGGGAGATTCAGTGTAGGAAAGTGGTCATCAGACACTAGGAAGGAATAAAAGGTGGGTGAACACATTAATAAGGTAACAATGTTATATATCAGAATAATATACTTAGCTGTTTTTTTTTTTTATGTTTTAACTTCACTTTTTTTTTTTAATTAGGTATTTTCTTCATTCACATGTACACTTTCCCTCTCCCATTTTCCCCTCCAAAACAAACAAACAAACAAACACAAGAACAAACCCCTTCTGCCTCCCCCCTCCCAATGCCTGTCCCCCCACCCTCTCCCACCCATTGGCCCTAATAATACTTCATTTTAAATATCAAGTACCCAAAAACATAGTTTGTAGGAACTTAATTGCAAAGACATACATATTTAAAGTGATAGATATGTCATAATCCTGATTTGATCACTAAGTAGAGCATGCTTGTGCTGTACTCTAACCCATAAATATTAATAGTCATGTGTCAACTCAAATTTAAAAATCTTTAAGAGTCGTATAACTTATAGTAGAAATATTATGTGACTAAAAGTAAAAGCTAGTGGCAGTAGTTTCACTTAATCATCTTTCTTGCCTTTGGTATGATGCTCATGTCTGCTTCTATGTTGCCTTCTAGGAAAAGACTAACTCCCTATTGCAACTGAGAAATCTCTGTGGACCCTGCAAAGCTATAGGTTTGGTGGGAAGGATGTAAGAATCATAATATAATAATGGCAGCCAACAGGTAACAATGGTTACCCTGTGCAATTCATGCTGGCACATACTACACGTACGCTACCAGTCAATCTTGCTAAACATTGCAAGCTCTTCGAATTTGTCAGTCTTGTTATTCTGTTGAGAATGGCATTTTCTGAAATATGATCAACATTTAACTGTTTCCACAAATTAGAAAGATACGCATTTTATTATAAAGAGAAAAGGCTTGTCTACATCGTATACTTACTATCTCAGTGAGATGATTTTACTCTTAGGCAAGTTGCCTGTACTTTAAGCTTATTATGTCTGGGTTTTTTTTAAGACCATGTGACCAGGAATATTTCCCAAGAGAGAGTTAACTGGTAATTATTTCTCCTAAATATGAGAGTGCCTTCTATTACTTTGTCAAAATGATGTTATACCATTTTGCACAAAGTGGATTCCTGAAAGTCCTTTATTCTTGGCTTTCATTAATGCTACTAAGTCTCTCTGTTCTTAATACAGTTCCTTTTTTAGATATGTATTGGTTAAGGGGAACTCACCTGTCTTTCATTTTATGTGCTGATTTGCTCTGAGATGTGACACATAATCATCATTATCAGTTAGTGAAAGCAGTACCTACTGACTAGTGATGCTGATGGGATAATAAGTTAAGCTTAACTGACTGAAGAATCACATAGGTATCATAGAGATTTTGAATTGTTTTGGCCAATGAAAATCGGAAAATAGGTTTTAATGAATGTGAAAATATAAAACATGTAAGTGAAGATAGCTTTGGTCTACTTAAAAGAAGACCATTTCAGAATGTTGTCAAATCTCACACGGAGTATCACTGACATCATTGTTTGCTAAAATCATCATCAAACACTTTAGCAAAGCTTTTGGATGTGTTATATTTACGTGATCACAGACTAATTCCGATCCCAGCTCTCCTCTACACCCACTGTCTACACAGACAAAGTTCATGCCCTCTCTGTGTGGTTTCGGTCCAGTGTATCCCTTAGGGACATATTGGCAATACTGTTTGATCTTTCCTCTGCCCAATCTTCACTTCTTTTATTCTATTGTTTTATTCTGAAAATATTAAACCCCAGAAGCAAGAGAAAGTACCTACATAGTATGAGAGAAATATGCCTAGTAAATTATTAATTTTGTAAAGTATCAAACGATCAAGCAGTTCATATGCATGTATTTTAAAAATCTTTTTTTTAATTTTATTTTTGTGTTAGAAAACATATTTTATTATTTGTGTCTGACCAAAGTTAACTTAAAGGAAGCAAAATGGAGGGGGACAACTTTTAGTTTATATTAAGGTTGAAAATATATAAGATAGCTAGCTCACTGGTAAGTCTTAAAGGGTTTATGCATAGAGATGTATGTATACATGTTTTTCAGAAAGAAATGGAAGGGTCCTGAGTGGGTACCTTCTCCCCCCTACTGAGCCCCAGGGCAGTGGTAGGATTTGCATTGTTGAAACGATATTCCTAGCTCAATGTTTATGTTAGTATTTTCAGATTGATGTATTTTCTTATTATTAAATAGATTGGATAGGAACTAGAGTGACATCTTACTTCCTATGTTATCCCCAAGGAGACAAGTGCACATTACTTTGACATAAACCCTACCTCAATCCTTTCTATCTGTTGTAGAATTTTGGGGAGAGAGAGTACACATGGTGGGATGAATGGCTCCAGCATCATATCAATAGCAGAAGATGGCCTAGTTGGTCATCAAGGGCCAGAGAGGCCCTTGGTCATGTGAAGGCTCTATGCCTCAGTGTAGGGGAATGCCAGGGCCAGGAATTGGGAGAGTGGGGGTTGGTGAGCATGAGGAGGGGGGAGGGAACAGGTTTTTCGTTTGTTTGTTTGTTTTTTGTTTTTTATTTTATTTTTTCTTTTCTTCAGAGGGAAAACTGGGAAAGGAGATATCATATGACATGTAAATAAAGAAAATATCTAATAGAAAGAAAGTAAAAAGGAAAAAAAATAAAGCTTACACTTTTATAGCTGAAAAAAAAAAATAAAAGAAAGGCCAGCTTTCTTGGCACAGGCTTTTAATTCCATCACTCAGTAGGGAGATGCCTCCTGAGTCTGTGATGCTGTGTCTGTGAGTTAAG
Source organism: Montemys delectorum (assembly GCA_019843815.1). Classification (NCBI taxonomy): domain Eukaryota; kingdom Metazoa; phylum Chordata; class Mammalia; order Rodentia; family Muridae; genus Montemys; species Montemys delectorum. Next base: position 1,316 of record JADRCD010092810.1, on the reverse strand, counting down.
GCCAGTCTACTCTACAGAGAAAGTTCTACGTCTGCAAGGGCTATCCAGAGAAAACATATCTCAAACAAACAAACAAACAAACAAACAAAACAAAACAAAACAAAACAACAAAATAAAATAAAACACAAAACCGTTCCAAACAAACAAAAATAAAGAAAGCAAAACAACAAGAACAACTCTCCACCCCCCAAAAAAAAAACAACAAAAGAACAAAAAACAATTTGAAAAATCCCCAAGAAGGAAATGGCAAACAAGAAATTGGAGGAAATGAATAAAGCTTCAGAGAAATTTAGAAAAACAAACAGTTGAAAAAAATGACTAAAATGTTCCAGATCTGCAAATAGAAACAGAAACAGAAACAGTAGTAGAATAGAAGCTCGAAAATACAAACTAAGGGAATTCTGGAAACAGAATCTAGAGGTGTGAACAGGAATTATATAGATGGGGACACCAACAGAATAGAAGAGGTAAAAGAAAGAATCTCAGGCACTGAAGAATACATGACATATGAAATTACACATTGGTCAAAGAAAATGTTAAGTCTAAAAATTGCTGACACAAAACATCCAGGAAATTTGGGACACTATTAAAAGACCAAGCCTAAGAAGAATAGAAAGGAAAAGAATCATGGCTCAAAGGCCCAGAAAATATTTACAACAAAATCACAGAAAGAAACTAACCTAACCTAAAGAAGGAGCTAGCTATCAAGGCTTACAAGGCTTACAGAATACCAGAGATTGGAGCAGAGAAGAGAGTCTCCTCATTACATAATAAATATACGGAACCAAGCGGGAACAGTAAAGCTGCTAGGGAAAAAGATGAAGTAACATATAAAGGTAGGTCTATAAGGATTACGCCTAGCTTCTCAATTGAGACTCAGAGTCAGAACAACCTGCACAGATGTCCTGCAGACTCTAAGAGGGTGTATGGTAGTTTGGGCTGGCATCTATCTGAGTCCATTGATGTTGAGAAATAATAAGTACTGATGATTGTCAATTCCTGTTTTTTTGTTTTTGTTTTGTTTTATGTTGTTGTTGATGATGATGCTGGTGGTGGTGGTGATGTGGTGTGTGTGTGTGTGTGTGTGTGTGTGTCTGTGTGCATTTTCTGTCTTTTGATTTTCCTGGTGTAAAATTATTTAGTATATTTTAAAGTCAATTGACCCAGATTCCAGCCCAAAGTACAATATACAGGAAACCTTTCAATTATCATAGATTGGAAAAAATAAGATATTCCATGATAAAGTCAAAGTCATAGAATATATACCTACAAATCAAAACCAACAGAAGATAGTAGAAAACTCCAACTTAAGGAAA
>JADRCD010092808.1:0-28015 GCA_019843815.1 Montemys delectorum | reverse complement strand
TTTTTTTTTTTTTTTTTTTTTGGTTTTTCAAGACAGAGTTTCTCTGTGTAGCCCTGGCTGTCCTGGAACTCACTCTGTAGACCAGGCTGGCCTCGAACTCAGACATCCGCCTGCCTGTGCCTCCCAAGTGCTGGGATTAAAGGCGTTCGCCACCACTGCCGGGATGCAAATGCTAAGTTTCAAGTTAACTTTTAAAGTTAAATTTTAAAAATTTAAAAGTAACCACTGGAGAGAAATCGGTATGCATTTTTATTTGCAGGGTTTTTGCCTCCTATAACTCCACCAGAAAAGTTTTTTCTTTCCCAGCTCATGCTGGCACCCCCAAGGGAACTGTTCAAAAAGACACCTCGCCAGATTGCCTTGATGGATGTTGGAAACATGGGACAATCTGTGGACATTAGCGGCCTTCAGCTAGCCCTGGCAGGTAAGGAAAGGCCAGTGACTTGGACATTATTGTCTCTGCTTGAGATCCCTTAAAATCTTTTTTTTCTTTTAATTTATATTTCTGCTTGTGTTTTTTTAATCCTCTTACATCACGCCCTGTCCTTTCCCTGTCTCCTGTCTGTCACCTCCTCTTTTGTTTTTTTTTTTTAAGACCGGGTTTCTTTGTGTAGCCTTTGCTGTCCTGGAATCTGCTGTGTAGACCATACTGGCTTCTATCTGAGCTCCTGCTGCTGACTCCCGTGCAGCCCCAGGCTGGCTCTGTTCCTGGTCACAGATCACACCCTTGTACCCCAGCACCCTCCTTCACTCTTCTTTCTATTTCCTTATTCTGTGCTTCTGATTGACACCCAGCCTGGCCTTTGCCCCATATCTCCCTGCCATCCACCTCACTCCATCTTTTCTTTGGGGGTTATTCTAATTAGAAGAGTTAAAGATATTTACTTTGTACCCCCATCTGTTCACAGTGTTCTCATTTTTAAAATGTTCTGTTTGGATTCTTGAGTCTTGTCTCCACCTTACAGGTGCTGGGATTACAGGTCTAGCTTAAGTGCTTTAATGCTTCTTGTCTGACTGTGTTCCAGAACGTCAGTCTGAGCTGCCAACCCAGAGCAAAGCCAGCTTCCCAAGCATCCTCAGTGACCCAGACCCGGATTCCTCCAACTCTGGATTTGACAGCTCAGTTGCCTCTCGGATCACAGAGTCTTTAGTCAGTGGACCAAAACCACCTATTGAAAGTAGGTATATGTGAACTAGTTTTATGTTCTCAGGTTTATATTCTAGCAGCGCTCTGGAATTTTAAGTTTCTTGCAGTACCTGATGACAGACTTCCTGCCTCGCTGTTTAGAATATCGCAGACACCAGCCAGTTATATACTAGGATGTTTATTGCTTTGATATATATGTATGTATATATGTGTGTGTGTGTGTGTGTGTGATATATATGTAAATGCACCTGCCTACCTGTCTGCCTGTCTGCAGATAGAAATTCAGATTGAATTAGTTAGTAATTGAACCAAAAGAATGTTTTTGTTTTAATAAGATAGTCTCATGTATTGCAGAGTAGCCTAGAAAATTCCTATGTAGCTGAGGATGACCTTAAAGTCCTGGTCATCCTCAGCTGAGAGTAGGGTCCATAATACAACAAACCACCTCTGTCCTGTGTGGAAAATGCTCTCTGGAAGGCTGGTGATGGGATTGGGTAAAATCTCTCTCAGGACAAAAAGAACTTCCTGCTGTATACTAGAAGCAGTGGAGAGGGCGTGGCAGTTCTTGTATCCCAGTTTAGTGGAAATTACTAAGTTTTCATCTCCTGAGCTTTTGTTGGGCTTAGCAGGCAGGCGGGACGCACAGCTGAGTAGATAGCTGGGTGTCTATCTTGTTAAGTCCTGAGATTTATAGTATAAATTGTCTTTCTTGAGAGTGGTCATGTGGGTATAGCACTGTGGGTCACTAGGGTTAGGGTGCAAGTGTCTATACAAGAGCACAATAAGCCACTGAGGATGAGCTTTGTGCTTGGTTGTCATAGCATGAGGCTTTAGCTTTTCTTTCCGGCTTTTCAGCTGTGTAGCAACCAAATGAAGTATGATGTTGGTTCAGAAGTACTAACTAGTTTACTTTAGTGTGTTGATAACTGATAACTTACACATCAACCTTGAATTGTGAGGATAGCTCCAAGGACTCTATAGTATTCTGAGGTCTTAGGGACCACAAAAAGAAAAGGGGGAAAAAAGTCATAAAATTTTAGTTATATGTTAAGTGCGATGACAGATGCCTTTAATCCCAGTACTCAGGAAGCAGAGGCGGGCAGATCTCTATGAGTGTGAGGGTAGCCTGGTCTATAGAGTAAATTCCAGGACAGCCAGGGACATAATGAGACTTTAAGAAAACAACCGTCATCATCATCTGCCAATTTGACATCTGCATCCTCAGCCTAAGTGGATATGCTTGCATTAAAACTCACTTCATGCTCATGCTTTCCTGGCATCGTGCTGATGGTGTGTGTGTGTGCGTGCGTGCGTGCGTGCGTGCGTGCGTGTGTGTGTGTGTGTGTGTGTGTATGCATGCATATGCGTGTTCACTCTGTTATCATTTGAGTGGAACTCCGATTTTATGTCCTTACTATTTGAAGCATGTTTTATCACGTGTCCTTATTAAAGGCACCCTTATACTTCATTAAATGCATATAGGGTTTGTGCAAATGTTAGCCTGCCAACAATCATGTATTACTCTCATTATAGGCCACTTTCGGCCAGAATTTATCCGCCCACCACCACCTCTCCACATCTGTGAGGATGAACTGGCCTGGCTAAATCCTACAGAACCTGAGCATGCCATTCAGTGGGACAGATCAATGTGTGTGAAGAATAGCACTGGTGTGGAGATCAAGCGGATCATGGCGAAAGCCTTCAAAAGCCCTCTATCTTCTCCCCAACAGACGCAGGTATGATGTATTACAGGGTCCCACTGTACCTCTCACAGGTGTTCTTCCCAGGAAGCAGCAGTAAGTGAGCAGTCAGTTGTCGATGTGAGCCAGCGGAAGGAGCATCAGAGGTCTTCACAATACCAGCCGCTATGCTCTGGCCTTTCCTTGTTTGACAGTTTTGCTCTGATGAGACAAGAGGGCTGATGACTGAAAACGTCTAGACTGTTCAGTTTGTCTGGGACAAAGGTAGGCTAGGATGGATCTCAGTTGGGAGCACTGTTCCAGGTGTGCATCAGTTGGACACATCATCTGCATTGCTGTATCAGGCTATACAGCAACTCTAAAGGGTGTGTGGAGTTATTAATTTTTATAAAAAATGAGGTTCAGGGAATACTCTAGACTTTAGCTTCAGTGTCTAGTGGTAGACTGTGGTTATCTCTCCTGCTGCCCAAGGTCACAGCTAGATGGATCCCCTGAGGAAGAGCAAAGACGACAGGTGGTTGTAGATTTTATTAGATTTGCACACTTTCAAGTTAGAACTGGTAGAACTATTACCTCCAACCTAGTTTTTTATTTAAAATAGGGATTTTTAAAAAGATTTGTTTTATGTGTATGGGCGTTTTGTCTGCATGTATATCTGTGTACCATGTGCATGCAGTACCCATACATGCCAGAAGAGGGCATCAGACCCTCTGGAACTGGAAGTACACATGTTGTGAGCCTCCATGTGGGTGCTAGGAACCAAACCCTGGTCCTCTAGAGAGTAGCAAGTGCGCCTGACCACTGACCTGTTTCTCAGCCGGCCCCTAAACATTTTTAAGTGATACAATAACAATTGTTTGTAGTTTCAGTTTGCTCTTAGATGATCATGAAACAATCCAGTGTTGAATATACAAGTGGATAAAAGAAGATACAGAGTTAGAAGGGATGGGTATGGTGCATGCCTGCAACCGTAGCACATGGAAAGCAAAAGTTTGAGACGTGGCAATTACAGGGCAGGCTCCTTGAGACAGGGAGCTTGAAATCTGGGCACAGGGACCTAGCCTCAAAATAAACGAATTTTTAAAAGAAAGAAAAAGTATGTTTTTGGACAGAGAAAAAAAAATTTTCCCATCTCTTGGATTTGCAAAGTGTGGGTGTGATTCAAGTTGTAAAGTACTACAGGTGGAAGATTTCCTGTTCTGTCCCTCACTAGGATATTTCTGTTACCTTTCTGGGTAAGACTGAGCATGGCTCTTCTGAATTGTTCCAGTTTATGGAGTCCTGTGGGGCCTTTTGTTTGTTTGTTTATTTTAAATGGAGACAGGGTCTCACCTATACCTCAGATAGCCTTGAACTCACTATGTAGCGCAGGCTGGCTACCTCCTGCCTCAGTGCTTGTATTACATGTGTGCTACCATAAGTAGCTTGATTTGTGTGTTTTGGGAGAAATCGATGATTAAGATTTTTAAGAATGACACTATTGTCATAGTGTATATTACTAGACAAAACCAAGGCTGTCCTGTCTAGAGGAAGAATGACTAGTGGATTTTTAAATTGTCATTTATTTTTGTATCATTGTAATTCAGATCTGAAAATATATGAAGACATAATAAATATTGGCTTTGAGGGAAGAAATTTAGCAAATTAACAGAGATAGTTTTTGTAATTAATATAAAACATTTCCACTTGTATGCAGGAAAATTCTCTAATATGACTCAAGAACCTCTCAACTTTTTTTTTTTTTTTTTTTTTTAGCTCCTCAGTGAGTTGGAAAAAGACCCCAAACTTGTTTATCACATTGGCCTTACTCCAGCGAAACTTCCAGACCTAGTGGAAAATAACCCTTTAGTCGCTATAGAAATGCTGCTGAAACTAATGCAGTCAAGCCAGATCACGGAGTATTTCTCTGTCCTGGTCAATATGGACATGTCCTTACATTCAATGGAAGTTGTAAATCGGTAAGTTCTCATGTTCCTCCAGAGGTGGAACAGTCCCCGATTAAATTATCCAGAAGTTTGAAACACTGTAGTAGTTTCTCTTCCGTTTTCTGATTCTGTTACCCAGAACTAATCCTTAGTGTTCACTGCATGTGAATTTAATCTCGATTTGTAAGAATTCAGTTGTTGAAGTTCCTTCACTACCTTGTGCCCCTTACAAATTCAGGTTTTATGTTCCTTGATAGCCAGTAGTGGCAGCTTGCATATGTGAGTCTCAGAACTGGACCTTTAGGCATGCTGTCGTGGTTACTAGTATTCTCCCAGCTTTGTTGTTGTTCTGTGTAGCCCTGACTGTCCTAGGACTCACTGTGTAGACCAGGTTGACCTCAAACTCGTGGAGAGCCACCTGCCTTTGACCCCCAAGTGCTAGGATCAAAGATGTGGACTAGCACACCCAGTTTCCCAGTTCTTTGCTGATTTTGCTCAATGAACATCAAGGAAAGAATGCATTACCCTGTTGGTATGTTCTGTATAGTTTTTGTCTTTATTTTCCTTACAGATATTGTTTAGGTCAATTGTGAATTAAATGTAGTGAGGTGGATGGGGTATTATCCTTCTGAGAATTTTTTTTTTTCTTTTTGAGATAGGATCTCATAGTATCCTGGTAGCTTCAAATTCATAGCAGTTCATCTGCCTCATTCTCTGAATGCTGGAATCATGGGTGTGAACCAGATTACAATTGTTTGAGCATCCATATATAAGTTGGCAGTTGTTTCAAACTTGAACTAAGGAATGTCTGGTCATCTGGTAACAGCTTGGCTGATAGCTCTGTGCACAAGAAAGGGCTGGGAGAGGAAAGCAAGCATGAGTTTGCCAGTTACTTTAAGACTCCGTTACTGGCAGAGCTGCCTGTGGAAAACTTGCTGCTTGCTTCCACCTCTTTCACTATAGTTGCAGTTGCTGTTTTTGCAGTGGTTAAGTTCTGCCTTTGGATGGAGCAATCTGAGTGTTCCATGGATTCCCTCTCACTGCACTCTCGTAGTACTGCCTCTACCTGGCAATCAGGTCCTACTTTTGCTTTTTCCAAGGCTCTAGCAGCCTTACTGATGCACAAATCTCAGTGGGGATGGTAGCTGGCTGTAGCTTTCTTAAAGTACTTCGGTGACTTAAGTTTAAGGCTGTGTAGATTTAGAAGTGACAGCACGTATTCGTATTCATTTACCTTTTCAATGTTTGTAGCAAAAGGTTTCAGTAGCCACCCCAGTGTTGTAATGTTTCTTGGGCTGAACTTCAACTCAATGTGAAATTCTTACCTGACTCCATTTCTTAGTACTTCACTTCCTTATTTGGGAAGAATTCTCTTGGCTTTAACAACTCTAAGCTTGTTACATAGTTGCTGTTCCTGTGTAATGGCCGACTCCAAGCCTGTTTGCCTTGCTCAGTTCTCAGGAAGGCCTTTTGTTCCATATCAGCTAAGTAATTTTTCAAGGCTTTGCCAGATTCATGTTGCTTCTCCAAAGCTCCAAGTTAGTCTGATTATAGATTGTTCTGTTTAGTCTAAACTTCACCTCAGACATGCTGCCTCTCGTAGTGCTTATACTTACAGGGCTCTTCTAAGTTTTAAATGATGACAACAACTGCTGGTTACTTGAGGCTTAGGAGGAGGGAGACCATGACTGACAATGATACATCCAGGCACACTCAGGGATACGATACTAATTGCTTAATGGATCATTACAGAGTATAATTTGTGATGCACACTTAACAGAAGCATCAGAGATTTAAGTGGCCATGGCTCTTGGGTTTAAAACTAGAGAAGTGGTCAGATAAATTATCAGGTGATCGCAGGGGAAGTCTTGATGTCATGATTACAATACTTCCCAATACTAGCAAACACAGCTAGTAACTAACAGCTCAAATTTTTTCTTTTGTGAAACAGACTGACTACAGCTGTTGACCTACCTCCTGAATTTATTCACCTATACATATCCAATTGCATTTCTACTTGTGAACAAATTAAGGATAAATATATGCAGGTGAGTGGTGTAAATGCTTATAACATTATCATGTGCCAAGAAAAGAAGTTTCTAAAACTTGTTCTTTTTTTCTTTTCTAGAATCGTTTGGTGCGTCTTGTGTGTGTGTTTCTCCAGTCTTTGATCCGTAACAAAATTATTAACGTGCAGGACTTGTTTATAGAAGTGCAGGCCTTTTGCATTGAATTTAGTAGGATACGGGAAGCTGCAGGCCTATTCCGGTTGTTGAAGACACTGGATACTGGGGAAACCCCATCAGAGACCAAAATATCAAAATAATACCTCACCAGAACTGCCCCTTCTATTGCTCAACTGTATTTGGATTGGTTTTTAAACTGTTGTAACTCTTGAGTGGATTGCTTGCTTTATCTAAGAAATATAAATGGCTTTATTTACTTAAAGTAAAATTTCCTTTTTCCTAGATGTTTCCCATGGATGAATTTTGGTAAGAACTTGGAGAAACGTATTTTTTAGCTCTCTTGCTGATGACAATCCATATGAAGAATAATTATTCTAAAAATAGTTAATGCAAGAAAGATGTAGATACTTCTCTTTTGAATTTAAAACCCAGTACCGGTTTCTTTTAGAAAACAAACTGTAGGTTTCTGAAAAACCAGGAATTAGCTTTTGTAGCTTCTAGTGTGAAGCATGCTCAGTAAGAGTGAGTGAAGACACTGAGAATTTACAGTGAGTGTGGCTCTTATTAAAGCAGGGTGAAACAAGGATGCGAACTTCTTGACAACAGTGTTCTTGGCCCACTGATAAGCATGGGCACTCTCAGGCAGGGGCATTCTGCAAGGCTGTGATAGTTGGCGTTTTAGTCTCCTCTCTTAACCACAGTCTACGATGGGCGTGGTTTTTTGTGGTCTTAAGGACAAATATGAGCTGGCACACCAGAAATGTATACCCGAGATGCCTGTTTGGTGAGGAGCAGTCAGTACTTGGGACAGCGTGCCTTGATTTTTTTTTAGGACAGGGTCTATCTATGTAATCTTGGAGCTCACTATGTAGAGCAGGCTGGCCTTGAAATCAGAGATCCTTCTGCCTCTGCATGCTGTGATTAAAGGTATATACCACCAAATCCAGCTTTTTTTTTTTTTTTTAAATATTCTCTGACATACTATTTATTTAAAGAAATTATGAAGAATTCCTTTTATGGAGGTATCTCTAGAATTGATTTATGGGGACAGAATCTGTTCTCCCACATCCCGCAAGAGTTAAAGGGAGCCAAGCTTGGTGATTTTGTTTTATTGTACAATTACAATCTTCTAACAGTGGAGAAGGAAAAAGAAGAAATGATCCTTGAGCTCCTGTAGGAGTGACCCTCTCTAAACTTTACAGCTGACTTCTCTCAATATCCCGTAGTGGCCACAGATGGCACTGGGTGAAGAACAGCCCACGAACAAACCACTGTTTTATTTAGAATGACAAGTTTCAAAGACTCACTGGGCAACAAGCTCTACAATAGGCATGTCTGTCCTGTAGCTCAGGTTAACTATAGCCTTGGCCCAACACAAAATCAAAAACAATTAAGGTGATAGTAGACAAAGGCAGATACTTACTCCCAACCATTGGACTGAAGTTGGAGACCCCAATGGTTGAATTAGTGAAAGGACTGAAGGAGCTGAAAGGGGAGGACGAACCCATAGGAAGACCAGTGGTCTCAACTAAACTGGACCCCTGGGAGCTCCCAAAGGCTGAGCCACAAACCAGGCAATAGACATGGCTGGTCTGAGGCCCCCAGCATATATATAGCAGAGGACTGCCTGGTCTGGCCTCTGGGAGAAGAAGCACCCACTCCTTGAGAGACTTGAGGCCTCCAGGAAGGGGGAGGTGGGTGGGGGGCACAGAACCTCTTGGAGACCTGGAGGAGGAATGGGATGAGGAACTGTAGGAGTGGGATTTGGGGGGTGGGCAGGGGGCAATGGCTGAAATGTAAATAAAATAATTTTTGAAAAAGGAAAAAATATGACAGTTTCTTATTTAGGGGAAGGTTATAAGTGTGCATTTACTTCTAAAAGTTGGTTGTATGGCTCTTGAGCATGTATTTCATAGATGCCAAGTATCCTATCAAGATGTCCATGAGTTTAGTAAAATACATTACCCTGCAGCCAATAAGTACACAAGTGGGAACAAAAACCTGAAGCTTTATTTAACATGCATTTTGTCCATGCAGCCTGTCACAGTCTCATTAAGCTTACACCAGGAGATGGTAATTCATTATATGTTGGTTCATTTTTTAAAAACGTAATAGTCAAGACAAACACAATGCCCCCCCCCCCCCAGGTAAAGTACGAGCTTGGAAGGAATCTTTGCAGTGAAAGCTGCAACAAAAAGGCACAAGCAACTAAAGTTTTCATACTTCCATGTATCAAAAAACAAGGAAAATTATTGTCTATTGATTTTAGAATCCCAAACAAATGTCTCAAACAAGGACCCTAAAATGAGGAAAGTCAAGATTACAGTCTTGGTATTCAATAGGAAAACGAAGACCGTTCACAAAGAGTAGCTGTGCTTAGCAAACAAGCTGTACATAAATTAAGTTTGTAACACCACTAGATGGCTCTTGGTTTAGCATGTGTAAAAGACAAGGTACACACACTGGTACAGCCCTGTAATCCCAGCCAAAGCCCAACTCTTTTTAACCCAGAAAGTTTAAGGGAAGCCTGGGCAACAAGTTACATAATCTTGAGACTGAATAACCACAATCATCTTTTAAGTATAACTGAGTTTAATATAGGTTAAGTAATAACTTCATCAAAGTTTTCAATCCAACTTAAATCTTCAAATCACCTGTTCAAAGAAAAGAACATCAATCAGTAACATTTTAAGAGTAGAACTTTTTAAAAAACACTTTGGAATCCCGAAATACAACCACTTAAGTAATTTTCAACAGCACTCATTACTGATTTAACTAAGCAACCTTACAGAAGACCACTAAATCTATAGGGCATGATCTAATTTATACCTAATTTTAAGTAGCACACTTTGTATATCTTAGGTAACATTTCCATATTAATTAGTCATGAACCTGTGTCTTACAATCTATGCAACAGAATATGTAACACTTTGAGGAGCTCTTGGTAATGAGGGTATCTGAGATACTAGTAATTAAATGTTTTACATCTTCATCAAATCTTAGCAACTGCTTATTACTAAGAGTGCTGACTTCATTTTATCCTGATTTCTTTTCTTGTTACTACTGTCTATATTAGGAATATCCAAGATTTACCAAATAGTTTGAGATTTTAATACAATTTAGTAATTCCATAGAAAATATTGCTTTTCCCAGCACACAGCCTATCATTTGTCAAAAAGACTGACTTCCTCATATTTTCAATGAATGGACACAGATACTTCAACTCATGATTTTGTTCTATACTTTGCTATAGGAGGAGGCAAGTGGGTGCATGGCAGAGACCTCACTATAATGAGTGATGCAAATACTATTTTTGGAAATGTTGACCAATGTTTCTAAGGCTTCACAAGCAAGACTGAGTTGGAAAAGGCATTGGTAGCTTTTCTAATGTGTTGAATCATAAAAGCACAACATTGTATTTTACCACAAAGCTATCTTTACTTCAGGCCCATATCTAGTGCTTAGGAAACAGCAAAGCCATGCTTTCCTGATCTGTAAAAACTGCTTTTGTCTAAATATCCTCAATTTCTACCTAAAACTAGATACACACAGATTAAACCTCATCCTTTTAAACCTATCTCATCCTTTCTTGAGCAAATAACATCAACTTTCCCCACTGAAACTGCTGCCAAATTTAGCTATCTTGTTCTAGAAGGAATACTGTTACTTTTACAACTCTCTATCAGTCCTTGATTTGGTAAGTATATCTAAAGGTATACCTACAGTGCTTGATCAAGGTAGCTAGTCTTTAAGACACTGATTATTTTTCTTAGCACAGGAAGACTTTTCCTTCCCCCCCACCCCCAACTTTGCAGAGGCAGGAAGCTTCCGCCCTGGCATTACTGAGGTCAGACAGTGACTCGCTTCAGGAGGTTTTGTCATCGTGTGCCCAAAGAGAGCAAACTGTTGATGGAGACACTGCAATTCGGCCTTTTATTGTCATCACTCCTCAGCAGCCATAGGAAGCAGTCATTGGGAGGAAAGGTCCAAGGCCCCAGTCAGTTCAGCTTGTGAGAGACAAGTACCTGCAAAGCGAGTGAGGCCATGTGCTCACAGCTCCAGTTCTCTGCTGGGAGAGCCAAAGTCAGTACTGCTAAGTGAGAGCCAGGAGACTAGGAACCACAGCAAACAACTCCTGTGTCAGTTCCGCATCATGGACACTGCCTCCAATCTTCACATTTCTGTTTAGTCAGAAGTGATCTCACCGCTGGGAAGGCTGAGGCACAAGGGTGGTGAATTCAAACTCAGATTAAACAGTGAAACCCTGCCTTAGAAAAAGGCTTCTGTAATGACTAAGTGATTAAACACATTTTACCTTGCTCTATCACAAGACCCTTTGAAAAAGCAAGTATTAGCTATTACAATGATTACAGCATTTCCCCTGGTATGTCTTAAAAACAGCATTAATCTACTTGATATCAAATTCATGCTTTCCTATTTGCACTGAACACATTGAGGTTTGGTTATAATTTGTAAAACCAACTTTGAGACTCTTTAAAACGTGCTCAAAATAAGATTTTCTACTTCAATAGCTCATATTCATCTGGTTATACATTTCTTTCAGTAAAACTCACCACATATTTTTCTATGAGTAGCTAAAGAATCAAACTGGAGAAAAATAGCTTAGTAAGACACTTTATAAACACTATGCCTTAGAAATGGTTCTACTGATAGACTTAGCCTTAAAGTTGTATTTTCTTGGTGCTGGCTTCCTGATGGGATAGCTTCTGCAGTTTTCTGAAGACCTGGGGACAGGCGCTTGGTGCTGATATTCTGCCTGAGAAGACAGTGCCTGTGGTGCCATGGTGCTGTCCCAGAGCCAGCTCTGAGAGATGCTGTCCACATACAAATAGACACATGACATAAAACTGTCCTCATTACTCTACACAAAACCTCAAAATTGTACTGGACTCATTTTTAATGATGGTGGTTTCAGGAAACCAACCCACATGAACAGACACACCTCCTGTCAGCTTTTTAGAGTTTATTTAGGTCATGACTGTAATATTTGGAGAAGGATCTTTCTCAGTGTTCTCCATCCTGTCATTTCTACATCCTAGCCTTTGTCCCTGAAAGCAGGACCACCAAAGACCTCCCAGAGGCTGGGTGTGCCACGTGGAATCTCTGGATACCAGTCTGGATACCTCCCTCTCGAATCCCAGTGGTTACCCTGGTGGTTTACACACTGTCGTGAGTTTCTAGTACCTTTTCAGGGCTCCCGTGACTACTCTTGGTCCCAGAGGTGACGAAACAATCAGTGAGGACAAGATCTGAGCATCCCTCAGTAGTCAGTGACAAAGATGGCAGATGGAGAAAATGGATCACAGCTAGTTAAACTAGAAGGAATGGTCTCATTTAGATCAAGAAGTAGCTAACATTAAAAACAGAACTTGTGAAGAAAGACAAAGGACTAAGTTTTGCCCTGGAGAAGGTGGAAAATAGATCTGAGAAAGATGATGAAATTATTCCTAGCTTCATGCTATGAAAACACATATCTTTTACTTGGCAGAAGCCTTCACGGGTAGAGTAACAGACCTAGATCCTCCCTGACTCATGTCTGTCTTCTGTCCTGTAGGCATTTCCAGCTGAGGACACTGATGCAAAGGGCAGCACAGACCATGGATCAGTGACCTCTACTGACTTCTGCTGTCAGGCAGAGGCCAACTTCTTAAAGCATTCTTTTTTGGGCTGGAAAGATGGTTCAGTGGCTAAAAGCACTGGCAGCTTTCCTAGAGAACTCAGGTTCAATACCTAGTACCCACAAGGCAGTTCACAACCTTCTGGAACTCCAGTTCCAGCAGATCTGATGCCCTCTTCTGGCCTCGCTTGGCATTATGCTTGTAGATGATGCGCAGATGTACACACAGGCGAAGTACCCATAAAGTCAACTTTAAAAAAAAAAGCATTCTCAGTTTATCATTGAAGTGTAAAATATTTTGATCAAGAATGAATTTTTTTCCTTTTCGTAAAGACTAGCTTTTATTAATGCACTTTCTATCCTCTGTAAACTTTTTGTGCTGAATGTTGGAGCTGATTATGCTAAATAAAATTTGTTACATAGAAAAATTTTTGTCAATAAGTATTTATTTTTGTCTACAAAGTAGACATACAACACAAGTTTAGAATCAACAACAAAGGACTCCTCGCTTTTAAAGTGAGTATCTAAGCACTATATAGAACTCAGACAACAGTCTTTAAAGACTTTACCGGTAAGAACATCAAACAGGAAAGAAGGATGAAAGGTCACAGTATTGAATCGGCTTAAAATCTCATGAGGAAAATGATATTTTAGTCTAACAACAAAATCAAAATTTTAAATATTTTTAATTGTAAAGATTAAGTCCACCAAAATATACTAATCATTTAAAAACATTACAGTATGCCTACTTGATTTTCTCAATGAATCAATATTTTAATGCTTTTTTAACATGCAATATGGCATTTTTGCTAGGTTTTTTAATTTGTAGAAAAACATGAATAAATTCCCTTCTCCTTTCAAGTGTGAAAAGAAATTAAGCAATAAAGGGAAAAATGTAAATCATAAAATCATCTAGTGTTCTTTTCACAATCCCACATAATAAAAAGGTATGCATATAAAGTCTCTATAGACAATATAGTGCAAGACAGCTGATTTCTCTCTCTCCTTAACCCCTCCATAGCAGTCTTGCTATGTAGCCCAAGGTAGGCTTGAATTCAAGATCCTCTTGCCTCAGCCTCCTGAGTTTGCAGGTATGCACCACTGCCCATGGCAAGATCTCATTCACAAGTTCTATAGTCTCTGCTTCAGGGAAAGTTCATGTGATCAATAAGGAACTACACTTCACAATTCAACTTAGTGGAGCTTTGTCTAAAAAGCCTAAGAAACAGAATCTTGTTTTATAGTACCACAGAAGCTAGTCTAGTACTCAGAAACAACCCCTCCACATACATCTGTGACAGTTTGATACAACAAAATTTATGCTAAACATCATACTTTAGTAGATAAATAGATGAAGGCTAATTAAAAGTCTTTTAGGAATAAAATATCTCAGCCCTTTGTATATCAAACCTGAATCTGAAAGGTAAAGTAAAATAAAATCCACTGTTTTCAAGTATACAAACTATGCCCTAGAGTAAAAAACTGAATGTCCTGTATTCAAGCCAAGGCTCTGTCGGTGAGGCTGTCAGTGAGGACGGTGCTAGCACATGGATCCTCCATGCTGAGGGTCACTCCTGCCGGCTCCTACAACAAAGCATCAGAAGCCATCCTAGGTCAGTTGGTTTGTCCAGCCCCAGTTCACATGTGGCGATAATTCAAAAAACAAATTATAGAAACACTGGAAGTAAAACTTACATGTAAAAATGATCACCCATTTCAAACACAGCCAGTAAGAGAAATACAGAAATATCCTTTCATTCAGTAAATATGACAGTCTTTCTAATGTTATCTAAGCCAACATTCATCTGGTGACTGCCCTTAAAGGACTTCTCTGTTTACACATCTCAAGTGGGGTCATGCTCTTGAGAAAAGAAATTTAGTTTCTTTCTGGACTCATATCACACTAGTATGTATGCATTTTGACTCAAAAAGATCTGTAAAAGCAAAATGCCTTACTATGCTGAATATGTTGCTTTCCAATGTGGATAGCCAGAGAACTAGTGAGATCAAGCCCCAGCTTTATGATCCTGTGGAATCCATTCCCTAGAACCATCATAATGCATTCCTTTTCCTCTTTTCTCTAGTATTGGTTTAAAACTGAAGTTCTAGGGGCGTGGCAGATAGTTAAGCTCGTAAAGTGCCTTCTACCTCAGCCAGATCTCCAGAACACTCATAAAAAAAAGTTGAATGTAATAAAAAAAAGAGTTAGGTGTAATTGTGTGCTTATAATCCCAGAGCTAAAAAAAGTAGAGAGGGATAGATTCCTAAGACTGCCCAGCCAGTCAGCCTAACTTTACTAGGCAAGTCCCAGGCTAGTAGATTTTGTCTCAAAAAATACATAT
Organism: Montemys delectorum; assembly: GCA_019843815.1. Lineage (NCBI taxonomy): Eukaryota > Metazoa > Chordata > Mammalia > Rodentia > Muridae > Montemys > Montemys delectorum. The sequence goes on along the minus strand of JADRCD010092808.1, from coordinate 13,077 downwards.
ACAATAAAAATGAAAGTTCTAACCATTCCTATAAGTTTTCCAAAACACGTTAAAAGACAATCTGATTCAATTTTAATCTTACTGTTTTGGAAATCTTTTTCAGGATAGCCAAATTCAAAATTAGAAGCATCAATTACTCTCAGTTAAAATAATCTATGAATTATTTTAATTCTAATAAAAATGTTGGTGGGACTTTCTTTTAATTGACAAAGTAAAATTTTTATTTTATGTATATGAGTATTTTGCCTGTATGTACGTATGTACGTATACCATATGTACAGCTGGTACCTGTAGAGGCCAAAAAGGGTATCAAATCCCCAGGAACTAGTTACAGATAGTTGTGAACCACCATGTGAGTGTTAGTAATGGATCTCAGGCCCTCTGGAAGAGCACCCAGTGCTCTTAACCACAGAGCAATCTCTACACCCTCTCTTTTGTCTAGAGAGAGGGTCTTACTATGTAGCCCTGGCTAGTCTGGAACTCCCTATATAGACCAGGCTAGCCTCAAACTCAAAAGATCTTCTTGCCTCTAAAGTGTCGGGATTAAAGTCATGCACTATCACACCAGGCTCAAAATAACTTCATAACTAATCTTTAAAGAATACAGAAGAGGGGGTCAGCAAGAAGGTTCATCTTTAGAGTAAAGGGTTCTTGCAACTAATCCTGATGACTTGAGGTTTATCCCTGGAACCTATGGTAGGAGAGTACTGACGACTTAAAGTCATCCTCTGACTTCTACATACACGAGTACCCCATAAATGAATGAGTGAATAAATTAAATAAAAAGGGGTAGATATGGGGATGTAGCTCAGCTGGTAGAGTCCCTGCTTAGCATGCACATAGCCCGGACTTTGATCTTAAGCACTGCATGAAACCAATGTGGTAATGCATGCCTATAACCTCACACTTGGGAGGTGGATGAGATGATCAAAAGTTCAAGGTCATCTTCAGCTATCTAGGGAATTTGAGGCTAGCCTAGTAAACATAAGACACAGTTTCAAAAAGAAATTTGGGGGAAAAAAAAGGAACCCCACAAATATTACCAAGACATAGGTCAGTAATTCTCTAACAAACCATAACCAACCAAGAAGAAAAAGATTTTCCTATTTAGCATGCCATAAAAGTCCCAAGACACTTTTATGTCAGAAGACAGAAAAAGTACACAGAGGCTAAGAATATATAAGTTAAGCACTGGAATACAGCCAAGTGGCAGTGTTTGTGATTAGCACTTCCCAACACAAAGAAGAAATAAACAAGGGGAGAGGAGACAAAATATTTGACAAAGGTCTTGTATTTTTCATACTAAATTTAAAAAGTTCTAAGAAAAGGCTAGAGGTATACCTTGTTAGGCAAGCCCAAAGCCCTAGGCTCCACTTGGGCCCACTACAGTTAAAAACAAACAAACAAACAAAAAAAAACAAAAACAAAAACAAAAAAAACAAAAAAAAAACCCCAAGTATTTCTATAACCTGGTGTTTGAATGAGAATGGCCCCACAGGCTCATGTGTTCCACCACTTGGTCCCCAGCCTCTGGGACTGTGTGTTTGGGAAGGAGGCCCAGTCTCTCTCCCTCCCTTCCTCTCACTGTGGATAAGCTGTGAGCTCTCAGCTACTGCTCCAGTGCATGCCTACCTGCTGCCACACTCCCCACCATGAGGGTCATGGACTCTAATCTTCTGGAGCATCAATAAATGTTTCATTTAAAGTTGCCTTGGTCATTATGTTTTGTCATGGCATTAGAAAAGTATGAACTTGGGACTAGAGAGATGGCTCAGCAGGCAAGAGCACTGACTGCTCTTCCAAAGGTCCTAAGTTCGGATCCCAGCAACCACATGGTGGCTCACAACCACCGGTAATGAGACCTGACGCCCTCTTCTGGTGCATCTGAAGACTGCTACAGTGTATTTATTATATAATAACTAATAAATCTTAAAAAAAAAAAATTACCAGGAAAAAGCAGTTGAGTTGAGAAGCAGTGGCAAGAAAGACTGTGACCCCACAACATGCTACACAATATGACAAGACTACAGAAACCACAAAGCGTAGACAAGACAGCATGCTACACAACACAGAGACTACAGAAACCACTGAAAACGTAGACATGAATTGAGCAACTCAAAAGAAAATTTAAAAACTTAAACACAACATGGTCATAAAAATTTATCTACCAAGTGATATAGAAAAAACTTCATACACTGTAAGAACAGTTTACCAAACAGCATTTGTATGATATTCCCCCATTCTTGAGAGTGTATGCATCAAAAGGTTAAGATGTATCTCGAAGTGGGGGACTGCAGTTTTTATTTACACTTCATTATTTTTCTGCTTTCCATTTCAGTCCATCACTGGTGACACCATGGGTTTACACCTGCAGCCACATACCTAGTAATGCTGTGTCCTCCCCTGCATCTTCTTTAAGACAGGGGCGGTGTGGCTCAGACTCGCTTGAGGAAGACGACGGAAGGTTGCTTTCACTCCTCTCCTCATCTTGGGATGTCACACTCAGATTCCCAACAGAAACACTTCCTGGGGCAGCTTCTGGGACAGGAAGCTCCTGTGCATCCTCAGGGTCCCCCTTGAGAGGCAGACAAAAGACAATGGCCTTTTCAGTGACACGGCCAGTGTGTGGTCATTTTACTAGTAAATTCATGTGCAATATCTTTGACTCTCTACAGGGAACCTGGTGGGAAGCATACCACCTCCTGTATCCAGTCAGGAAGACATTAAGTTTGGCTTGTTTTCCCCTAAAGAGTTTCCCTACTTGATGGAAGTTGTATCTCACCTTTTAAATTATTTTAAACAAAGTGGCTACTCCCTGAAACTGTCTTCTTGTGGAGTCTGTGAACCTGAACTGCTCCCTCAGCCCCAGTGACAGCCTTGGGACATTTTACAGCACAGCACCAGGGTGTCAGAGACAAACAGGCTCTAAACAGCTGAAGGCTTCATATTTCTGTTTTAAAAATCTGTTCTGTGTCCATCCTTATGTATAGTTTCTCCACTGTGGTTTTTCTCCAACTCTCTCCCCACCTCCTTCTCTTTGTTGCACTGAAAGAAGACAATGAAAGCATGGCCAGAGACTCCTTTAGTCACACTCCATTGAGCCTCCACACCAGTGGGTGGGTGCCGCAGACATTCTTTTTGGTTAACCTAAGAGCCACAGAAGCATGTGGGCGAATGAAACTGCTGAAAAGTGACTAAGGGTTTGTAGGCTGCGAGCGTGGGGTTCACAGGCATTCAGATGTCTTTGCTGTTCTAGGAGCATTTTAAAACCACCCTCTCCTCCCTCACCAGTAACTAGACATCCTAGACACATCAAGCAAAATTCCTGCTGTAATGTCACAATGTCCTGTTTAGCCTCATCCCAACCTGTTTCTCAACAAAGCTGCCAAAGCTAGCTCTCCACCTGCATTCACTTCCCTGTGCACGCACCATCCACTTACTATGTACTTAGGTGACAGTCCCTCAGCAGTCGCACCAAAATACACTGCTCCATTTCTCCATGTCTAATAGGAAGTATAAACTCTTTCTTTTCTGACCCGGATGGCATCTACCATGTTCCCTTTCTATGCTATATCTCCAGATATGCTCTGGCCCCAGTTGGCCTGAAATCCCCAAGAATCCTTACTCTAGCAAAGGGACTATACCGCATTTATCTCTGAGCCAAGTTCAATTTAACATCTTAGACAGCATTTGTCTGATTGGTTTTTGCCCAATGAATGCAGTGGGCATGGTTGCAAACCAAAAGACTGCTTTAAAGTCTGTAAGGGTCAGTGGGGACTCTACTGGTGATAGGGAAATGGATCCTCTAGAAACTAAGACACTAAAAGCAAGATACACCCTTAATGCTGAAGTTATAATAGCTTCCTGTCCTCCACATACTCATTCTCTGTATTCTAGTAAGAAAATAATTCACCTCATATAAAACGAAGACTCATCTCTAATACATGAGATAAGTGGACCTATACTCTCTGAACAAAATTTAAGAGGATGCGAGTCTCTGCTTAGCTATTAACAGAAATCAGTCTCACATAAATGTCAAGAGCAGGAAAGCTGGTTAAGAATCACTCTTAGCATAAGCTTACAGTGCTTACAGTTGTTACAGACAACTTAGCATAAGCTTACAATGCACTTAAGGAAGAGAATTTAAGACTTTGTCAAGAAAACAACTCATCAAGCTCTGTGTTTTCTCATTTAAAATTCTGAACCATGAGGCTCAGCCTCTTGTTGAACTGCAGTTTCTACATAGAGGGCATGAACCCAGCCCATAAGGGAGGTATGCTGTCCCAGGCTAAAGGGACACATAATTAAAAGCTGCCAATAAAGGAAGTTTAGGAGTTCTATAAGGAAGACACATTTCAGGACAAAGCAGGTTTAGGCTGTAGCACAGCCGTCTTTGGATGAAACAGTTTCTCTCTGAGGGGCCACAGCTTGGAAACAAGAGACACACCAAGCTAAAGGGCAATGCCAGACCTGCAGCCCATGAAGCCAGCCCTGTTCCATGCGTAGCTCCTAGAGACACCATCATAGATGCATACATGACTATTACAGCTTTAAGTTGTACACAATGTTCATACAATTTATGTGATAGGGAAACTGAGTCCAGGACTTTAGCACAAGGTCTTCAAGCACCCTGAGCTGCATTCTTAGTCCTTCAAATGTTGTTAGCTAAAATATGTTATAATTTTATCAACAGTATTTTGAGGCATAATAGAACATATGCAAATCTAAAAAAAACAAACAAAAAACTGTGGAGCCCATAAAAAGTGAAAGCAGATATCAGATGTTATATTGGGTATAATATGTGTAAAATGTGTTTCTGAGCCAGAAGGTATAGGAGGCACCTCTATTTCATATATTCTATGATTCAATTTACATAAAACCAAACACACAAGCATCTGCACGCATGCACAAACACATGCATGCATAAACACATACACACATACACACAGAGGATGCTAGCGTATACAGAGCTATACTTAGTTATAAATCGGGGAACACATTCATATTCTGTAGTATTCTGTCACAAACTCAGTTCACTGATTTAGGTGGACTACTCTACAAATTTATCTTTAATACTGAAAACTTCTTTAAGTAACAGTAAGGATATCAGAAGGAACATTTCATCTGTTCGTCTTGCCTCTGGTCAGTAATAAAAGTGAGATACTAAGGAAGAACCGGGGTAGAGAATGAATATAAACAAAAACGTAACAAACCCAATATCCCAGGGCTTTGATGACATCAAGTTTACACATTGGACACGTTCGGTGATCCAAAAGCCATGGGTCAATGCATATTCTATGAAAAATATGCCTAAAAAAATTAAGTATGTATTAATGTCTTAAAATAAATGTTTGCACATATCTTATAAAGGAAATAACGCATTTTACCAACACACCCTCTATAAAGTGAGCCGACCATACATCAACATGAAGTCTACCCACTCGTCTAAGTTATTTTCCAGTCTATTTCCCACTTAAGATTTTGGACTTAGTAGTGATTTTTTTTTAAAAAGTGAAAGCTCTTCATTAAACAAAAATATGGTGGATCTATTTCCACCACATACTAAATCGTGTGTGTGTGTGTGTGTGTGTGTGTGTGTGTGTCTGTGTTAGTCTACGGTTTTGAGATTAGGGTCTTGCTATGTTACCCAAGTTGGCCTCAAATACACTATGTAGTCCAGGATTGCCTTGAACTAAGAATCCTTGTACCTCTGCCTTCCATGCTAAGATTCTATTATGTGCTACAATGCTCAATCATTTTTATGTGCCTTAGAAGAATACTTATAAACTATTTAGGCTAGCAAAGCCCACAAATAAGGTATCAGTAATAAACTAATCCCAAGCTGATAGTATCTTCTTCAAGTCTATAAAGTGACTCAAGTGGAAATATAATTAATCATCCGTGTGGCAGAAAAAACGGTTATTTCCACTTGCACATTTTATAAGCCTCCTCTTGAATAAACATCTATGCTACTAGAAAGGCACATACACTTTCTTTTCTTTTCTTGGTTTCCTGCCCCTCCCACATAATATGTGAACTACAGGCTTTGAAACCAGACAGACAGGGCTCAAACCCCAGCTGCATGACTAGACAGCATGACCACAAGGAGCTGTATCTCCTAATCTCTACACCTACACCTTCAGTTCTTCAATGTCTACATATACTACTCATTATTATTCTGCTGAAGACTTTCTCTAAACAAAAAGCTGCCAGTGCCATTAAAAATAGTAATTCTTTAAAAAAAAAAAATGGTGGAAACATTCTAGTCCAGTTTGTTATTCAACCACAAATTAAAACTCACTGACCCAGAAGAAATTGTCCAAAAACAAGAAAGAAATTTCAGTTTTGTTGGGGGATGTTTTAACTTGCTGCTCAGGAGAAAAGTGGACAAAATAAAAATGTCAATAAGGAGAGCAAGAAATGGGCACACCTAACACATCTGCAAAGGTCAAGTGCAAGCTCAGTGCGGCAGTCAGCACATACCTCCCCCTCTCTTCTGTGCAGTCTTGAGCATCACTCTGAAATTGGAAAGACCTGTTCTAAAACCAGCCTAAACTCTACTTTCAATGCTTGTGTGCAGAACATGATCAACCTATTCTGACCTCAGTTCATTAAGTGCCTACTGTGCTGATCATTTATAAATACTGACAGAATTTAGCCAGGCACGCCTCAGGAACTGTTATTATTGTGGTACTCATTTTATTTCCTCAATAGAGGTATCAAGAATTCAATCTACTAAAAAGTACCATATACACAGTAAAATATTCTTTAAAAAAAAAAAAAAAGCTAATTCAACTTTGTAACTTGATTCTAAAATACATAAAGTATAATTGACATTTATTAGACTTTTTTTTAAAAAATCTAATTTCTATACATAAAACAAGCCTCTTTGCTAATCAGCAGTTCTTTTATGGAGGTATGTTGGGATTAAAGGTATGAATGTACCACCTCCTGGCTATTCAGTAATTTTTTTAAACAAAATGTTTTAAGTCAATTAAAGTAGCAGATTATTAAAAATGAAATGGCTACTTCCCAGTTTTAAGTGCATCTGTGCTACTAAAACCTCAGCAAAGGGAGGGAACTCATTTCATACAGCTTTGAAAGGATCCCACACCCAGCGTATAAGTAACCGCAAACTGCTGTGGGTCAGAACCTACTTCTGGGTCACTTGAAGGCTCCCAGCCCAATGTCCTTGCTTCTTTCTAGTTAGCATGTGCTCTGCATTACTGGGTGTATAAAGGAATCTAAGCAAGCCTTGGTAAGGCTAAGAGCCAATGCAAGACAAAGATGCACAGCAGCTCTTAGTGGTCACCTACAGGTCTCTGAAGGCAGTATGAAAGATGAGGTAATCCAAGATCACAAGAACTTCCTGTCAGAGAACATGGAACTCTTTGTCAGAACAGTGAAACTTGTTAAGTTTCAATATCTTAATAGGAAAAAAGTATTCATACTTGCATGGCAGGATTCTGATAACATCTTTGACTTTAAAGTTTTCAATACACACTGCACAATTCTCAGCATCAACATCAATTCCCTGCAGAGAGAGAGAGTCACATGTACACACATTGCACATATAGCAACAATAAGTTAGAAAACAATGAAACCCACCAAAACAATGGATCCTACTCTATGCTGGCACAACCTGAACCTAAAACACACTTTCTTCTTACTGCTATCAAGCAGTTATTTAAAGAAATTGAATGAAAGGGAGAAAGAAAACCACTGTCTGCCTAACCCAGGCACTAATAGCATCTTGAATAGTAAGTGTTTGAAAAAATATTAGATGATTAAGGGCTACAGACAGGCAAATAACTCTGGTTTTAGAGGTCTTGTTCCCAGGCTGGCCTCAGGCTCAACATGTAGCCAACAATGATCTTGATTTTCTCATGTTCCTGCCTCCATCTTCCAAAAATCTGGATTATCCTCAGGAATCACCAGGCCCAGTTTATATGGGGCTGGATACGGACTCAGGACTTCATCAATGCTAGAAAACACTCTAGGAAGCTAACTACATTACAGCCACGCCTGCTATGATGAAAAAAAAAAAAGAAAGAAAGAAAGAAACATTTTCAAGTATAAAACATAAAGGGAATGAATATTCAAATAAGCCATTTGGCTTCTGGAATTATTTAAAAAGAAATTTGTATCTCTGAAAGGACAATTAGAACTTAGAAAAAGTACAACGGCTACACATCTTAAATTTTACTTCGTTATTGTTAACCCTTGACCCCAAATTAGAATGAGTTAGTACCTTTGCCTAAAAAATAAACAAATGTATAGAAGCAGACATTATTAGCAGTAGGGTGGGAGAATTGCCACCACTCCTACATCTTAAGAATCTACCGGCCATAGGCTTTCTGTGAGTTAGCACAGGTGAGTAGAGCTGGGACAGCTGAGGCTCTGAGACAGGGATTCAGAACCTCTTGCAGCATGTGCTTCTGAGGCTGCAAGGTTTGGCAACTTAACAGCATTTGAAACTGTCTGTTGTGGTATATTTTATAAGGACATTCAGTTATTAGTTTTTTATATACTACCCCTGCATGAGCTTATGCACAGCATGTACATGCATGGCACCTTACAGGCCAGAAGGAGGAGCTCCTCAGAGGCAGAGGCAGTGGGGTGGTTTGAGCTGATCCGGGTGGATAGATCAGTCAGGCCCTCTGCAAGAGCAATTAGCACTCCTGACCACTGAACCATCTCTCCAGCCCCTTAAGTTATATGTTGTGGGCTAGAGTGATGGCTCAGTGGTTAAGAGCACTGACTGCTTTTCCATCGGCTCACAACCATCTGTAATGGGATCAGATGGCCTCTTCTAGTGTGTCTGAAGAGAGTGACAGTATACTTGCATACATAAAATAAATCTTTTTAAAAAAAAAATATATGGCGTTGGGCAGTGGTGGCACACGCCTTTAATCCTAGCACTTGGGAGGCAGAGGCAGGCGAATTTCTGAGTTCGAGGCCAGACTAGTCTATAGATTGAGTTCCAGGACAGCCAGGGCTATACAGAGAAACCCTGTCTCGAAAAAACAAAAAACAAAAAACAAAAAACAAACAAATACACACACACATATATATATATATGTATGTATATATATATGTTGTGACAAAATATTTTCACTTATATATCATATTATACAGGAAGCCATTTTAAAATTCTTTAATAATTTACAAGCTTATACATTATAAATAAACCCACAAAAATTAAAATAAATAATCATTTGCCTTTAGGACTGGGTAAGATACTGACTGAAAATGATTATGTTCCTGTGTCAGTTCACAGTGTAAAAACACTCCCAATCCAAATGCGTACTTCACAGACCAGGCCTTGCCTTATTAAACATTATTCTGACAGTTTTAAAACAAGTTACTAGTATCATACAAATGTTTTGTATAGGAAATATTTAACAAATGTCGGGTATAGGAAGAGAATAGTATCACTTTACTTGTATTCTCAAGGGCTTGGCTCAGTAACTTACACAGATGACTCTGCCTTCTCACATGCTAAGGTATGAGATCTCCTGCTAAGGAGGGGAGAAAGTAGCAGCAAGTACAGTAAAGTTTTAATACTACAAAGTACTGATTTCCTTCCTGCAAATGAACTGAAGAACAAATACATTTTTAGAAATCAATTTTCACAACCTAAGACCAGCATCTAATTTATAAATTACTAGAAGGAGCTTTTCTATTAATTCCTATGAAAAATTCTACACATACTCTGTATGACTAGTTATTAGCTGGAAACTTACTTGGTGATTTGCAGAGTAAGAAACCAGTACCTTGCATCAACTATTAAAATTTCACTATGTAACAGTGTAAAAGTTATTGGGGGCTGGGTGTGGAGGTGCATGCCTTTACTCCCAGCACTTGGGAGGCCGAGGCAAGCAGATCTGTATGAGATCCAGGCCAGCCTGTCCCAAAAAAAACAACGACAAAAGTTATTGAGAAAGGAATAACCCAAAGCATATCTTAATCCTAAATATACCACAGAAGACATTAATAATGAATTTCAATTTTTTTTAACCTCAAAAGGTCTAAAATGTAATATCTTTTAAAGAAAAGTCCTTTATGTAGACAGAGGAAGAGAGGTGAAGCTGGAAGAGGAGTCTCAAAGCTTATGAGAGCAATGAGTAGTATGGGAGCACCTGAGTCAGCTCACGTACAAGGCAGCCAAGGACACTGCAGGAGACAAGAACAAATGTGTCCACACTAGCAAAGTTTCCCTCTCTGGGTCTGTCCACGGGAGCCAGGCTCAGCACTGCTCCATAACTGCTTTCAGTCTCTGACTGAGCAAGTCAAAATGGCTCCTTTTTAAACATGTAGTTTTAAAAATCATTCTCTCCTCTAAAGATGTTCAGTATGTCCTCATAGGAACTGAGGGCCTTAGAGAGAATGCACACACAGACTCAGAGTCAACAGAATGCGTTTCAGGTGCATAGTTTTTAAATGCACAGTATCTTTACAGTCTTTACCTTGGCCTACAGGGACTTTCAAGACAGGAATATTGGCACACTGTGATTAGTAAGCACATATAATGTAGGAACTGTCTTTTAGATCAAATTTAACTCATTTAACCTTTTTGGGAAGGGGGTGCTGGAGCCATCTAGGACTCCATGCATTCTAAGCATGAACTCTACCACTGAGCTACACAGCTGGCCTGTGACTGTAACTCATTTACATGTATGTAACTAAGGGCTGCCACAATGACCCTCCATTCATTATACTTCTGTCACCTCTCCTCACGATCTGACACACAAACATGAAGACCCGATGAAGCATCCATCACAGCTTGTTACTGCTAAACAGTAGCGTGAGAAGAAAATACCTCTCAAACACATACACATCCTCTAGTGTCAAACAGACAGAGCACAGGAAATGATTACCTTCTCTGCACGCTTCACAGTGTGTAGCGGAAGCTGGCCAATAACCTTCTTAGTTTCCTTTCTATGATTCTTGGGGAGGAAAACAGCATTATTAAATAGTCTTTTTAAAGTAACCCACATACTACAGTTTATGAAAATAGCTTATAAGAAAACATTAACTTTTAATATATAAAAGAGCCATATAAACTGATAAGCTACTTGATTATTATTATTATTATTGTTATTATTATTATTACTATGAGATAATACTTCACTTTAAAGCCCTGACTGTCCTTGAGCTCGAAGCAACCCAGGATTACAGGCCTGAGCTACCTTGCCCAGCTAAGAATATATTTATTTACTTAATTGCTAATGTGCAATAGTAAGGTTAAGTCTAGGGTCTCACAAATGCTAAGCAAATACCCTACCACAGAGCTATATCCCCAACCGAGGAATAGTTGCTTCTAATTACATATCTGAAAAAGAACACCTCTCCTTGTAAGTGTGTGTGTGTGTGTGATGTTGAAATGGAAGTCGAGAACTCTAGCACTCTAATCATGACTTGTCATTTAACCACACTTTTTAAAGTTCCTGAAAACAATTCCTACACTTAAATATTGGCAAAAAGAAATGATGCCCAGGAAGAGGGTACCATCCACTCTCCACCAATGGTGCCCAAGAAGAAAGAGTCCTGCCTGGTTATCAGGCCAGGAACCATATTTTATATTAGGCCCTAGTGTGCCACTGGGAGCCTCTGGCTCCTCTCTGTGCTGTTACAGAGATGGGGCCTGCCTTCAGATAGATGGCTTGTCAGTCACTGCAGTGGACACAAAGCAGCCCTTGGCCTTATGCTGAGCAGAAAACAGGGACACACGTGTTCATGCTCACATGCCCTTTTGCTAGTCCCCTCTGTCTACATAGAGACAGAAGGTACGGGTACCTGCAGAAACCAAATGCATAAAAGGTAACCAACCCAATTAAAAATGTTATCATATGACTTCAATACATAAACTGAAATTAGTGTGGTTAAATGTAACTTCAAATAGTAGATAGACTATATTTATGAGCTATCATTTAAAAATCAAAATGAAGTTATCCATAACTACCTGACTTCCAAACTGTGAGCCAGTATATAGGAAACGCTGTATGTAATAGAATATTAGCCATGCTAATGAGATAATCATCATCGTGATGAAGGCAATGGCCACAAACACCACAGACTGACCGCTGATGAACTCCTGCATATGACGAGTACCAATCTTTATGCTCATTTTTACTGGAATTCCTTTTTGCACCAGATCAGAAATTTCTCGTCCTTTTGGGTAGCTAATCATAATGACGACTATGTTTCCTGTTCCTGCACAAAAGAACAAAGAAATGAATAGAGAAGACAAAGTTAGGTAAAGTTAAGAGTATATTCATTAATGTGTACATTCGAAAACTTCAATAAAAAACGAGTAATTTTCAGAAAAACACCAACTCCCAAAACTGATTCCATAGTCTGACTGAAGTGAGAAAAATCACCATTAACTGTTCTCCCCGAACGTATGACACTGTGAAGATTCACAGCACAGTCAGTGAGGGTGCCTAATTTTGTTTGAAATCTGGGAACAGTTAACAGCCTGGCTTGGCAGGGCTGTGTAGACTCAAGCTGGAGGCATCCAGCGACTTGAGACCTGGTAGATTTCCTTGATCTCTGTCTTATCCATCTTTGTTACAGGGGACTAAAACTGGGATCTCAGGCATGCTGAGGAGTTTGTCTCATTCATACAGCATGAAATAAACATATTTTTAAGAGAGGTGCTTGGGTTTAAATTCTGCCTCTTCCATCCTAAGCACACATGTACCATTGAGGTATCCTCAGACACTAGTCCTGTCTGTCCTTTTTACTTAGACTGACTTAACATCAGCTTGTTCAAACTAACTGAAGGAGACAGTTCAGTAGACTGGTATGAATATGTGGATTTAAACTTCTTTTCCTGGTCTTAAGGATAGAAGTCAGCCTTCTGCGTAGTAGGTGAGCACTCAGGCTGAACCTTCGCCCTTGCCCCCATCCCACTCTAAACTTTTAAAAAGTGACAGTGGTAAGTACAATTATACTTTTCAATTCATGTCACCTTATTGTAGTTTCTGTGCTTGAAACCTTGAGAAGGGATAGTGAAAAAGTTCACAAGTTTTCTGTAAGGAAGTTGTTTTTTTTTTTTTTTTTTTTTTTTTT
>JADRCD010092801.1:0-13525 GCA_019843815.1 Montemys delectorum | reverse complement strand
TGCCCATGAACATACAAGAAGCCTACAGAACTCCAAATAGACTGGACTAGAAAAGAAATTCCTACCATCACATAATAATAAAAACACCAAATGCACTAAACAAAGAAAAAATTTTAAAAGCAGTAAGGGAAAAAGGTCAAGTAACATACAAAGGCAGGCCTATCAGAATTACACCAGACTTCTTACCAGAGACTATGGAAGCTAGAAGATCCTGGGCAGATGTCAAACAGACCCTACAAGAACACAAATGCCAGCCCAGGCTACTATACCCAGCAAAACTCTCAATTACCATAGATGGAGAAAACAAGATATCTCATGACAAAACCAAATTTACACAATATCTTTCCACAAATCCAGCCCTATAAAGGATAATAGATGGAAAACATCAACATAAGGAGCAAAACTACACCCTAGAAGAAGCAAGAAAATAATCTTTCAACAAATCCACACAAACCTAATTCCACCTCTCACAACAAAAACAACAGGAAGTAACAATTACTTTTTCTTAATATATTAATATGAAAATTAATATTACCAACATATCCTAATTGGTTGAAATCCAAAAACATGAGGAGTTAGAAATTTATTGACTGTTATCCAATGGTTTCTCTAATTTGGTAATTGGAGAAATAGGTCCAATATTATGCAATCCATATACACTTTCAGCATGTTTGTTTCTGGCAGTGTCTTGCTGTGTACAACATAATGGTCTTGAAATCCTGCTTCTCCTATCTCAACCTCTCTATTAGTAGTATTGTTTCTTTCATGTTTTTTCACTATACTATGGTTTTTAGAACAGCTTACATATTTTAAAAGTATTTATATACCCAAAAGAAATTAAATTGGGAGGGGGTTTGTAAGAGAACAACAAAGAGTAAGACTGAATGTTTTGCTTGACGTTTGTCACTCTTGTATCAAGTTACCACAGTAAGAGCCAAGATTTTAAGCTCTACTAAATACAAAACAAACAAACAAAAACACTTTCTCCATGTATGTTCATTTAAGAAAATACTAGTAGTGATGTATTATTTTGAAATATACAATTAATACATTTGGAGTTATTTAAAATTTATATTGAGAAAAACGTATGTATTTTCAGTATTGCTTTAGACAAGCATCTACATAAGACTGTTAAGTTGATTGTTGTTTTATTTCAAACAACTTTTATAATACTCATTTTTATTGTTATAATATTTTATAAATTTTAAAGACTATGGCAGAAAAAGATATTGTAGATATTGAAGGGGGGTCTCTGGGAGGATTTGGGGTACAAAAGGAAAACAAAAATGTGATTTAGTTCTATTTACTTAAAATATGTTTTTAAATGTTAAAAAATTCAGATAAATTGAAATCATGTAACTTTTCTCATTATAATGCAATAAAACTTAAAAAATATTAATTTTTATGAATAAATACGATATTCCAAAATAAAAAAAATAAAAAAATAAATCCAAAAAAACCAAAAACCAAAAACCAAAAACCAAACAAACAAAAAAACCCCAAGAGTATTTACTGCTTTTCCAGAGGACCCAAGCTCAGTTCCCAGCACTCATATGGTGGCTCATAACCACCTGTAATTTCAGTTTTAGGGGATTCAACTCCATTTTCTGGCCCCAAAAGGCACCAGACATGTATGTAGCACACATACGTTCTTGCAAGAAAAGCTCTCGTATGGAGAGCATAGACCTTTTTTAAAAGCTCCATTTATTTATACTTATGAGCGGTGCCTACAGCAGACAAAGCCATAGACAGAGAAACAAGAACGATGGTTGCTGGGGTTGGAGACAACGGAGTATAATAAGCAACGGTGTATAATAAGCACCAATGGCTGCCGGGGTTGGAGGAGAAACTGGTGTATCCTAAGTACCGAGTTTCAACTGGGGAAGAACAAAGCTTTCGAGGGGGCAGGTCATGATGACTGCATACAGCTATGTGCTCAAAAAAAAGAAAAAGTGAATGAGCTAATACCACTTCTGATAGAAATGCCCAAAATGGGGCCATGGGCCAGGCACAGCACAATGGGTAAAATGCACTTGTAGCCAAATCTGTCTGACTGGCTTCGATATCTGGGACACACATGGTGGAAGGCAGGAGCCAAGGCCTGCAAGGTGCTCTCTGACCTCCATATGTACTCCACACAAACAAACAAATCCATGTAATTTTTAAAAGGTTAATATGATCATTTTATATATATTTTAACATACTTTTAAAAGATAGCATTGTTAGAGTTGTGATATATATATATATATATACACATCATATACATATGTGTACTATATACATATATGTATTATGTATGGGATATATATGGGATGTGTGGGATATATATTTAAAATACTGTTCTAAGCAACTGTGTTACATTAAATGCACATAAAATAACCATGGGATTATGGGATAGATAGATCGATCGATAGATAGAGATAGAGATATCATATGTGGGTGTGTGTTTTGTAGCATTTTCCTAGCATTTATGATTGGAGTATGATTCCTAGAGCCACAGGAAAAAAAGATAAATGCTACACAGAGAAACCCTGTCTCAAAAAGAAAGAAAGAAAAGATAAATGCAGAGCAGCAAGGCTGGAGAGATGACTCAGTGGCTTAAGAGCACTGGCTGTTCTTATAATGAAATGGGATTGGAATCCCAGCACCCATATGACAATTCATATCTGCCTGTGACTCCAGTCCCAGGGAATACAACACCTTCTTTTACCTCCTTGGTGCAAAGACATATATACAGGAAAGACACCCACACAAGACATTTAAATATTTGAAAACAAACAAACAAAAAGATCTACATGATATAATTCATCATTCATCACTTAACCATGGTGCCTATCAACATCTGTGCAAAAATGAATGGCTGCTTAAGGAATTCTGGACCCCTTCCTTCGTCTTTAAGCTCTTTGTTCTAAAAAACAAGGAGGTATTATTTTTATTCAATTCTTGCCATGCAAGTATGAAGACCAGAGTTTGGATCCTTAGTACTCACATATTTAAAAGCTTGGGGAGACAGAGACAGAAAGCTCTCTGGGTCTTGCTGGTGTGTCAGTCTAGGCAATTGGTGAGCTCCAGGCTCAGTAAGAGACTCCTATCTCAAGAATGAAGGTGGGACCTGCAGTATAGCTCAAGTGGGCATGGGACTTACTTGCCTGGCAAGTTTCACTACCTGTGTTTGATCCCAGAAACTATGTAAAAAGACAGAGGGAGAGCTCTCTCCCAGGAAGACCCCACACTGACCTCTGAGCTCCACTTGCACCCTTACTGTATTAGTTAATGTTCTCTAGAGGAACAGAACCCATAGAGTGAATGCATATTTAGGCAAGGCTTTATTAGCTGGGCTTTCACAGGAAGGTCTGTATCCCTCTGGGGACAACCTAGTAGCTATTTAATGAATGAGGCTGGGTGCCTGAGCAGAGCCCCTGGTCTTCGGTCCACGTGAGAAGGCTGTAGAAACTGAGTTCTGATGGTAACAAAGGATGGTACAGGCAACCACAAACTCACCTTCAGAAGGTTTTCCTCCCACTCCCAACTGGGCTGGACCCACATTTAGGCTGAGTCTTCCTATATCACATAGCCTGATCAAGAGAGGAAAAAACTTTATTCAGGGTACAAATTCAAAATGAGACAACTATAAAAGTCACATATTAGGCAATCAAAATGTTTTCATGCCATAAGAACACACTTATGTTTTGATAGAAATAAAAAGATTTAAAAGAAACTAATTAGAATGTTTTCAGTCTAGTCACAGAGGCTAGTCATTTAAACATTCTGCTTAATGTTTATAGTTTAATTTCCTGTTTATGTACTTGACGCTATAATACTAGATGTCTCCGAGGCCTTAAATAGTAGATAAAAGTCTTTAATGGTACTTCATAAACTGTTACAATTTGTAACTGCATTACATACAAGTGTTTGATATTTATAGTCAATTTACACACTGTATATTTGTTGTTGTACTACTTAACCTTGATAGTTAACTGAATTCAATATCACAAAGCAAAGGTTGATCTATACACAGGCAGGATTCCAAGTTTATGGCCAGTCTGGGCTACGTGGATAGTCTCTGTCTTCAAAGCGACAACAAACGCTACAGGTTGTATCTCTCATCTTCCGCCCCTTTGGAACTCTTTCATTGGAAAGCTGATTTAAATAGCACGCAGGAGTCTGAGTGCACAATCTCAAGATGATAAATTTCACGTTAAGAGTTAACGACGACAGAGTAACCGAAGCACAGCGGAGGAAACAGCTCTCCGAAGGCGGAAAGGTCAGCTACCCTGAGAACTCGTCTGAACCTGAAAAAACAGTCTGGACGGAAGTGCAACTTAAAAGCACAGGCTAAGGACAGGCTAAGCACAGACTAAGTACAGGCGGGCTGCAAAATGCAAGTTATTCTGTTAGCTTGAACAGGCGGGGGAGTTGGGGAGCAGCCTGCCCCTCCCTCAGTGCGCAGGTAACAGAGAGGATTTGTGCCACTTGGTTGCTGGGAGGATTTTTGGTGGGGCCTCTGTGAGGAAGACAGGAGAAAGGCTAGGAGCTGGGTTGCTCAGGCAGTAGTGAAAGGGAGGAAAAGTGGCTTGCTGGGCCTGCCTGGTTGCCTTGGCGACGGCGTAGGGGCGGGGGAGCACGTAGCAGTCTGGGGGCGTGGTCTTATAGGTGGCCTGCCCCGCCCCCTCACGGCCCGCGTTCTCTCTCTCATGCCCCGCCCCTCTTCTGCTGCCTCAGCCTACCCGCTCCTCTCTCTGGTCCCGCCCTCCTCCTCACGCCCCGCCCTCCCCTCACGCCCCGCCCTTCCCTCACACCCCGCCCCCTTTTCTCCCTGGGTTCCTTGCCGCCAACTGTCAGACAGAGCCAGCGCTCGGCAGCAGCAGGGAGCTCGAGGCCCGGAGGTGGCCGGTCGGGTGCTGGGGTAAGGCAGCTGCGCGGGCCCCGGTCTCGGGAGCAGTGGGAGCCGGCGGGGTCGCGCAGGTGCGGCCGCGGCCCCCGCGGACATGCGGCCGGTCTCTTAGGACTAGGTGTTGTTAGTAGGTATGGGGACGGAGTGCGCCTGGGGTACAGGGCAGGGTCGTTCTCCTGAGGACCTGGATCAACTCCTGTTCCTTCTGGAACTTTCCATGGCCTTGTGTTCACACGTGGTAGCTGCCCAATAGCTTTGTTTAGCTGTTTTAGGAGAGTTTGTCCAGGGACAGTGACGGGAAAAGTGGGTCGGTCTTCATGACTGCAGCGTCAGTTGCAGAATTTCTAGGGTCCAACAGGACTGCTCTCTGCTCACTTCTGTTCCAGCCTGGCTCCTGGGAACCTCTGGAAGAGATGGGAAACCGTGGGGACAGACAGTGAGGCCTGGGGCTGTCACTAGTATTTTGTCCCACACGAGACTGTTTAACGCTGTGTGACTGGAGCCTCTTGATAATCCACTTCAGGTCCTAGACTTTCCAGCTCAGCAACAGCCTCCTTTCCCACAACAGAAGTCCCCACTCGAGCTGTCCTAGGTATTGTTCCTGTTAAATGTCAAGTTGCCTTTAAGGTCGTGGGGATGCAGAAGACAAGGGATGTGGGCTCTTCCTCTGTGTGTTTTGACTGATAACTACATAAGAAAAAAGGTCCAGAGTTTTGAACCTTCCCAGAGGGTGAGTTAGACAGGACTGCTAATGTGTGTATACCTACAGTCTACGGGAGTGGGAAAGCTGAGGCAGAGATCTGAAGTGCCCACCTCTGTTCCACATTTATTATTTTTTCAAAGATGTGTTTTTATTTTGTGTTAACTTGGTGTTTTGCCTGCCTGTGTGTAAGTGCACCGTGTGAGTGACTGATGCATTGGTGGCTAGAAAGGGTTGTGGGATTCCCCGGAGCTGGAGTTACAGAAGGTTTTGAGCAGCCATGTAGGTGCTGGGACCTGAACACTGGACCCACTCACTACAAGGGCAGTGAGTTCTCATCAGGCCTCGCCATCATTCCAGTCCCATATTTTTAAATTTTAATACAGTTACCTATTCATTTTAGTTGAATGTAAAATAGATTTCATGGCACAATGCTATTTACCCTCTAAATGTAGTGGTTAAAGATTTATTTGATGTATATACAAGGCCTTTGCTTGCTGTTTTAGTTTTGGGGGTTAAGCTATACTCCTGTATTAGAGTGATCTACTTTAAAACTCCATCCAGAATCTAAAGCTGGTGTGGTGGTACACACTCAGGAGGCAGAGGCAGGCAGATCTCTGTGAGGTCTACATAGAGAGCTGCAGGCCAGCCAGGGCTATGTAGAGAGACCCTGGCTTAAAAAACAACAACAAAAAAAAAAAAAAAAAAAAAAAAACCAAACAAGCTTATAGCATCTATTTAAAAGGGCCTTTTCCTAAACCACCTGTCTTCAAAGTGCATAGTGTTAACTGTATGGCATAATAAGCAGAATGAATAATGGCCGCCTAAAAAATTAGCTCTTAATCTCTGGAGCCTGGAAGTGTTTTGAGAAAAAGTTTTTGCATATGTGATTTAAATCAAGGATTTGTTTTTAAATTTTAGATTTATTTTTGTGTATAAGTGTTTTGCCTACATGTATGTATGTATGCCATGTTAGTGTCTGATTCTCACCGAGGTCAGGAAAGGATATCAGAGTCCCTGGAACTTTAGTTATTGATGGTGGTATATATACTATCATGTGAATGCTGGGAACCCAATTCAGGCCCTCTGCAAGAGCACTCATTAGTGCTCTTAACTATGGAACCATCTCTCTAGCCTCAGAGCCAACATCTTGAAAGGGAGGGATTATGAATTATCTGTTTGCTCTCAATGTAAACCCACAGGATCATAGAGAAGCAGAAGGAGGTGGGGAAGGAGGTAAGACTACAAAGGCAGAGACTAGAGTAGTGTGGCTAAATCTAGGAATGGTGATGATCAACATAGATACGAAATGGATTTGAGGAAATGTAGAACCTGTCCATATCTTCCTTTCAAGCTCTTGGAGACTGATACTGAACTATAATCTCCAGAACCACAAAAGAAAAGATATTTGTTGTCTCTGGCTGCTATGTTTGTGGTAATTTGTTACAGTCTGTATGGACACTGAGTATACAGAGCAGTGCATCTAAGTTACACAGAATCCTGCATGAATGAACACTTTAAAACTATAAGCAGTGGTTATAGTATCAGAGTCACTATGTTTTCTTGAATTCTATAATTTTGTTTGTTTGTTTGTTTTTCGAGACAGGGTTTCTCTATATAGCCTTGGCTGTCACTCACTCTGTAGACCAGGCCTTGAACTCAGAAATCTGCCTGCCTCTTCCTCCCAAGCGCTGGGATTAAAGGCGTGCGCCACCACTGCCCAGTGAAATCTATAAATCTTAAGAGAGTGAATAGGGAGTTCTACAAGGTAGAAGATGGTGGTGTACAATTGGGAGGTAATCTGCCATGTAAGCCAATTTTAAGGCTTCTATTTTTCTTTTTTAAAGATTTATTTATTTATTATATGCAAGTACACTGTAGCTGTTTTCAGACATACCAGAAGAGGACATCCGATCTCTTTACAAATGGTTGTGAGCCACCATGTGGTTGCTGGGATTTGAACTCAGGACCTCCAGGAGAGCAGTCAGTGTTCTCAACTGCTGAGCCAACTCTCCAGCTTTCACTCCACCCCACTCACTCCGGTCCCACTTGCTGTAGCTGTCTTCAGACACCCCAGAAGAGGGCATCAGATCTCTTTACAGATGTGGTTGCTGGGATTTGAACTCAGGACCTTTGGAAGAGCAGTCAGTGTACTTAACCGCTGAATCATCTCTCCAGTCCAAGGCTTCTATTTTTCAATTGATACATCACTGTTTATTTTTGCTAAAGAGAGCAAAGGAGAAAGTGACACATCACAACAGTGACAAGCGTGGCAAGATAACCTAATACTGTAGTAGTAGTACTCATGTCTTGACCAACAGTTGTCTAATTGGATTTAAGGCCCATTCAATACAAGGGAATTCATAGCTGTTACTGTAAAACCTAGTCAGCTCCCCATGATTGGCGAGCTGTGGACCTTAGGGAGAACCTACTACTTTCCCAACCCAGTATGCTTTGTTTTCTAGATGCTTATCCTCACACTCAGATAAGTGTGGTGCACACCCTTAATCCCAGCACTCAGGAGGCAGAGGCAGGCGGATCTCTGAGTTCGAGGCCAACCTGGTCTACAGAGTGAGTTCCAGGACAGCCAGGGGCTACACAGAGAAACCCTGTCTCAAAAAAACTAAACCAAACCAAACCAAAGAAAGTTAAAAAAAAAAAAAAAAGTGTAGCTCTCACCTTTTGTCAAAAAAGCTGCTTTCTGCAGCTGAGACCATTACAAAAAGCCACAGATGGTTGAAATGCAGAGAACAACTGCCTGAGGTGTCCATCCCCACTTGACATACCTATAGTACAACCTCTATCAGGTGTCTATTAAAGAAAAGTTGGAGACTCTTGGGTATCCAAGGTTACAGTGCTTCCATGGGAAGAGTATAGCAACCTGGTGACTCTACGGCAATAGTGATGAAGATGTTTCTGTTGTCCCAGGGTTCTGGGAAAGGTAGTGCTCAAGTTTAACTGACCCACTTTTGTGACCCAGGCAGCTATTTCCCACTCCCTCTCTTTCGTCCTCCTGAAAACTGCCTTTTGAGGTATAGTTCATATATTATATACCTTTACCTATTGTATGTTTATAGCCCAGCAATTTTCAATAAATTACAGAGTTGTGTAGTCAGCTACACCATTCAGTTCATCACCCAAGAAAGAGTCCTCCTCCACATTTATAGCAGGTCCCTGACCAGCCCAGCACCGGCCCTGGCCCCTTTTGAGCTTTGGTCTACTTTAGAGTTAGACTAGACTGCTCTAAGTGCCTCCTAACAGGCCTCACAACCACTCTGAATACTCTCACACAGCTGCTGAAGGAGCATGTGCCCCTGGTTACAAATCCTTCAATGACAGTAGTTACAGCAAGTCCCAAAGCTCTTGAAGGAGCCCATGTACCTCAACCCTGTCAGCGTCACCAACTTCCCAGGGTATCCAGACGGAACCGGTGAGATACTGTCCTTTAAGCACATGTGCACATAATGTCCATGAGCAGGCCTCTCATCCACAGTCACACTGAAGCCTCACTAATCTTTTCACTTTTGTATGTGGTATTTTAAGAAATAGCATTCAAATCAAGCACCACCTCAGAAAGGCTTTCCTTCGCTGACCGACTAATCCATCTCATGATGTCTGTTGTTCTGCACTGCTTTCTTCATTTTACCAGGATAATCTCCAAAGTCATATCTATTTTAACTGAAAAATTTGAAAATTACACGTTTTTAAAAGATTTATTTTTATTTATTTTATGTGTATGAATACATTGTAGCTGTACAGATGGCCGTGAGCCATCATGTGTGTGGCTGCTGGGAATTGAACTCAGGACCTCTGCCAGCCCCATCGCTCCGCCCCAATCGCTCAGCGTAATTCACTGTAGCTGTCTTCAGACACACCAGAAGAGGGCATCAGATCTCATTACGGGTGGTTGTGAGCCACCATGTGGTTGCTGGGATCCAAACTCAGGACGTTAAGAAGAGCCGTCAGTGCTCTTCCCCACTGAGCCATCTCACCAGCCCGAAAATTATACTTTTGTTTTATATTCAATAGTGTTTCTCTTTCCCCATTATAAGTTCATAAGGTAGAACCTCTGCTGATCTTGTTCTAAGACAACTCTATCCTGGTAGTAATAGAAACTTTATGTAAGCTACCCACATGCCATTAACATTAATTGTTATCAAATGCTTGCTCTCTGTGAGGCTCTCTGTGGAAAATGTTCCATGTGCATGTGGTGGTTTGAATAGATTTGGCCCTCATAGATTTATGTGTTTGAATTCTTGGCCGTAGGGAGTGGCACTATTAAAAGGTGTGACCTTATTGGAGGAGGTGCGGCCTTGTTGGAGGAAGTGTGTCGCTGTGGGCTTTGAGGCTTCCTATGCTCAAGCTCTGCCCAGTGTGGAATCAGAGTCTCCTCTTGGCTGCTTTCAGATCAAGATATAGAACTCTCGGCTCCTCTAGCACTATGTCTGCCTGCATGTTGCCATGCTTGCTGCCATGAAGATAATAGACTAAACCTCTGAAACTAAGCCAGTCCCAATTAAGTGTGTGCCTTTATAAGAGTTGCCTTGGTCATTTTGTCTCCTTGAAGCAATAAAACTCTAAGACAGTGCAGGGATTAATTACCTGAAGCTTATCAATTTAGCTATGAGAAGAGGAGCAATTAAATTATTCAGAGGCATTTCCTTTCTCTTATTAGCACATAAGTTTTCAAGATCATAGGATCAAACATGGTATTGAATCTCTTTCTCTGTACCCTTTAAACTGGAGCCTAGAAGTTGTTGCTAGGGAAGAATGAAGAATGAAAAGACTAATACAAATAGAAGACATTAAAGAGCTCAATACTTAGGGCATAGCAAGAGGGACTTACGTTAGAGTACAGTGTCTGACTGAGGAAGAGGAACTTAGGCCAGATGGTGAAGGGCTTTGCCCACTAGTGTTGGAGCAAGATTGGAAAAGGACAGTGCTTTTAAGGGAAACAAGGAATACCTTTTAAGATATTTCATAGTGGGTCTGGTGAGAGTTCGTGAGAGCATTAAGAAAAATCAGTAGAACTAAAGTTAGATCAGATCATTCAAGGATTCTTGCCCAGTGACTTACCACATCTAATAGGTCTTTATTGAACTCTACTGTGTGACAGAGACAGACTCAGCAGAATACACTGATGAGCTGTATGTGTTAGCTTAGATAGTTGAAGAATAGTGGAGGAACTCAGGAAGTGAGGCCGTAGCATCAGGAGCTAAGAACTCTGAAGAGCAGGTTTAGTGGGCAGATGAGAGCAAACTTAAGATAACATAGATGTAATGAAACTGCAAAGACATATGTAGAGATGATAAGCACAATGTAATGCATTAAAATTTATCCAAGACAACTTAACTGGAAGCAGATCCATCCTCCTTTGTGTTTGCCTGTAACCAAAATTAGCCATAAAAAGTGTCTTTTTGTGAATTTTCTGTAGGAAATCATGGGATGTTGGAAATTTTAGAGATGTATTAGTCAAGTGCTTTGCCCAGTAGCCATTGTCATCTCAGCAAGCTCCTCAGCTTGAGCACTGCAGAGAAGCCCATGATGTGTACACTTGGGACTTGGGTGGCAGAGAGCCCAGTACTCATATAAAAGAAGAGAACTGACTCCAAAAAGTTGTCCTCTGACTTCAACACACAGGCCATGGCACACACATGACACATCCCTGCTATCACAAACACACACAAATAATAAAGAAACAAACTTGTTATTATACAAGTATTTCGAAACCTTAAATGTTAAAAATTTATGAATTGAACTTTTGGGGAACAGTAAATTTTAGTCAATGAAATATATTAATAAGCAAATTTTATTTTTCAGGTGTTAATAGAAGTAACTGAAAATAAGAATATCCAGAAATAAAGGTATCTCTTATTTTAGTAATTATTAGTTAACAGTTTGAAAATGTGAAGCATTGAACTTGATGAGCAGCTAACCTGGAATATCTGAATATAAAAGCAACAAGAGCTTTGTATCTGTGGCTTTCAGACTGTGTTTAGTGGAGCTCTGTTTTCCTGGATGAATCTCATGGACCTGAGAAAGGTTTTGGTAGCTAGGACCAGAATAGTTCCTAGCCTTGGCTGGTTAGAAAAGGTTTGAAAAGCTCAGAGGTCATCTCATTTGGTGTAGATGGAAATTGAAGCTCAGAGCTAGAAGTTATTATACCTGTGCTCTAATAGTTATGCAACAGAATGAAGCTTTCTCATTCTAGGTTGTGTGCTCTTCAGTGTTAGCTTTCTGCGATCTGGGATGTACTGATGACTTTTGATCTAAGCAGCCAACTTCTGTATTATATTACAGTAGCCCTGTGTTTATATTTAGTTAAACTAGGTCAATTCTACTTTTCGTGTGTTCATGAACTGTATAAAGCTTGTATCTTCTTTCTGAATAAATAGAAAGGTAAAGTTATTTATTATGGGGCAGTAAGTTGCTGTACACAGCCCAAATTATAAACATGCATTCTAATTCATGTTATTACTACCCTACTAGGTAGTACTGTGTGCATATATTTTGAGGCAGATCCTGTATAGGAGGGCTGATGCATGAGTTCTTTCAGTTAACCTTTGCTCTTGTGAAGTATGCACACCACCTCCACATCATAATCTTAGAGATGTCAGATGTTGTCAAGATTTCAGAGGGAATGCTTCCTTGATGACAACCACCAGGGAAAAGGAGTGGGATTGACAATAAAATGCAAAATAAACACTCTGTCAGTAACTGCTGTTCAATAGTATTCTCCTTATAACTTTAGTCTGCTTTTAGGGGAGTGTACACCAACCCTGTGAAATCCCCAGTCTTAAGTTTCTGTGGAAGATAGAATGATGCATCATTGTAAGTGTGAATCACTAGCTGATATATCTGGGAATGTGAATAGACCTACTTTTAAGTAACGTAGCCAACCAAAATTAACTGTAAATCATCTTGCCCTGGAGATGTTCTATTGCAGTTGGGTCCACCTTAATAAGAGTCCTAAGGAAAGAAGAGATGGAGACTGTTTACTTTGGGAAAGAAGTTGCACATCCTCCATGGCCTTTTGGAGTTCAAGGAGGAGGAATAAGTACTCAGAAGATGTCTCTAAGCATTTCAGCTCAACTGTACTAAAACCTGCAGACAATCTTCAAAAGGCCTTAATATGTGGGGTTCAATTTCCAAGGCTTTTTCTGCAACATTCCAATCATGACTGCTTTTGTCAGTTTTAAGACTCTTCAGTGTAAACATATGTATAATTTTAAATGGTGCAGAAGTGTTTGTAGTAGATCTTGGGCAATCCCAGAATAAGCCAACACTTCGCCTGTGTATTTCACTCAGATTTGAAGTAGGTCCTTGTAGGTCTAGGGATGTAGCTCAGTGCAGTGACAGAGAGCTTGCCTTGTGTGTACTATGCTCCTCAGCTCCACAAAAATAAAGAAATAATGAAAAATAAAGGCATTCATGTTACAAATTTCTGGAAAAAAAAAAAGACTTGTAAGTTCATGTTATGATCCTCAAATTATCCAAGTGCAGAGCTCAACAATTTTATGGTTTCCTGAAGAAAAATCCTTCAATTCTAGAAATCCTCAATGATCTTACAAACCAGTGCCTAAAATTAGAATATTTCAGTTCTAATGCAAGTGTCATGAGGTGGAGGAACATGGAATCACTGACAGAAATGAGAATATGGTCATTCTGAACTAGTGCAGACTCAATTGCAGGAAGCTGTTGGTTTGGTTTGGTTTGGTTTTGCTTTGCTTTATACAGACTTCATTATTCTAAAGTTCACAAAATAACTGGCAGCCATGCCAAACAGAGGTACCAGACATCTTTGTAAAGAAATAGTTGCTGTAAAGTAAAAATACCCCAATCCTATGCTGTTGTCCTTACTCTGGGGGTGGGAGGTTGTGTGGTACTGGGTTTAATCAGGACCTTGTTCTTGCCAGGTGGGCACACTACCA
>JADRCD010092795.1:0-22455 GCA_019843815.1 Montemys delectorum | reverse complement strand
CTCTCTCTCTCTCCAATAAAGCAAAAAACTATGGACTGCCTCCTTCCATCTAGATTCACCGTGCTGGAACAATGGCTTAGGCCCTCCCCTAAAGAGCCGCATCTTGTCTCCTGCAGGAAAGCCTCCCAGAGGGACCAAGGACTCTCACCCTGCATAAGAACCACCCAGTGCCTCCTCCCGCCCCGCCCCCTTTTTCTCCTTTTGGCCCCGGGGCCACTGCCACCCCAGAGCCCCCACCGGTTTTCAGCTCTTCCACGGTGTCCAGCAATGTCCTTCGATGCCCAAGAGTTAGAACCTGTCATCCTTGGCGTCCTTGAGGCCCAGGGACCCCGTACTGTTCCCTCCTACCCCCTTGGACTGGGGTTAGTGGCTTCCCCCAGCCAGATGCCCACTCAGTGGTGTGGAGAGCTTGTCCACCCATCCAGGGTCTCTGAGCTCTGGTGGGACATGGGTCTCTCCCACCCCTTTATTTCCCCACTATCTGGTGCCCTACAACCCCCTAACCATCCCTGCACCCCCCCTCTCTTCTCATTCCCTTTCCATCTCCAGCCCATCGACACCCTTGTCCACTCCTCCCCGCATCCAAGGCTCAACAAACTCCTCATCCATTGCTTCATCCTTTCCTACCTTCCTCATCCATCCCCTTTTATTCAAACATCCTCTCCATGTCCTTCATCCCCAGGCTCAATAGATCCCTCATCACCTGCTTCCTCCCTCCTCCTCTATCCCCACATTGCCATATTCTTCCCTCTTCCTCCATACCCACTACCCATTCATCACCAAGCCTCTAGCGATCTCTCCATCCCTCTTCCCATTGTCCCACACCCCACTTGACACTTCCAACCACACAGAAAGTGTGCCTGCTACCTGCCCCTCACTCCTGGTCCCCACACAAGCGGCTCATTGAGAGATGTAAAGATGCTGACCAGCTGGTCCTTTTTTCTCCTGACCAATGAGGAGAGCCTTCTCCCCTCCCATTCTGCATCCAGGGACCTTAGGATCTCCGGATGCTGGTGAACTTCCACAACCGTCTAGAGCTGCCCTGTATGACGCAGTGTTCCTGGGGCACAAGGAAACCATGACTGGGACCCACGGACATGTAATGCTAATACGTGAACCACTTCAAAGGCTGGATATTAAAACATATATGGCAAAATACCTCCTTCCTGCTTTTCTTAGACTTGACTTAGAATATCTCCATGAATACTCAGAGGAAAAAGCAAAGCCCAGAGAGGGACGCTGACAAGCCTGAGGCGTCGCCTGGAGAAAGGAGCATTTAGCATTTTCTGTCTATTTCTATCACCGTGGTCACCAGGCCCGCCCCCCAACAGCTCACCTGGGCAGCCTGGTCCTGCCCCAGCAGCTCACCTGGATTTCCGCTTGCAGTAGACAAGCAGGTTGTCAAAGAGGAAGAAGGCTCTCTCTTGGATGTTACCCGCGGAGATCTTCAGCAGGGTGCCCTGAAGAAGGAGCTGGGTGCAGATGTCTGTGAGGTTCGAGCCCTGGGGAGGCAATGGAGGGCAGCAATGAGCAGCTAAGAACACATCAGTCTAAAGCCTCCTCCCTTGTGGCAGAGGAAGAACACCCCGACCAAACCAACTCCAGGGAGAAGGGTTTCCTTCAGCCCCACAGTTCAAGGTTACAGTCCATCATGGCGGGGTGGTCATGGAGGGGGGTGGGGCTTAAAGCAGCTGGCTGCATCGCATCCACAATTAGGGAGCAGAGAGCCATGGATGCCCCCTGCTGCTCAACCTTCTCTGCACATGCACAGTCCAGGATCCCAGCCACAGAATGGTCCTGCCACAACTAAAATGGATCTTTCCACATCAATGAATTCAAGACAACCCTTAGAGGCATGTCCAGATGCTAAACAATCCCTCACCAATATACCCAGAGGCTAGGAGACATACCTGTCTCCAAGGCAATTCTAGACCCTGTCAGACTGACAACACTGACCATCAAGCACCTTTCCCTCCATATCCCTAAATCCCTATCGGCCTCCACGGACAAAGCTCTCAGCAGACAAGAAGGCAGGACAATGTGACGGAGGGCTGTGTGGGCCACAGCCATCAGTGGACTGCATGTCCTTTTACAGGAGACACTCACGAGGTGCAGGGAGCTGAT
This sequence comes from Montemys delectorum, assembly GCA_019843815.1. Lineage (NCBI taxonomy): Eukaryota > Metazoa > Chordata > Mammalia > Rodentia > Muridae > Montemys > Montemys delectorum. Next base: position 20,331 of record JADRCD010092795.1, on the reverse strand, counting down.
ACACCAACTCGTGTGGCTAACAACAGGCCCTAGGGCTCTGCATCCGGTCCTAGGCGGGGGACTGGGTTTTGTCTGGGTGTCCTGTGGTCTGTCTTTCCCACAATCTATTTGCAATCTGGCTTATTAAGCCTTCCCGACAAGATAAGCACTTCTGTAAGGACAGGAGATTTCTAGCACCCAGGATGCAGGAGGGGCTCAACAGATGCCATGTGGGAATATTTGGGCAGGACTCTGGGAGTGCTCGGTCCACCGAAGGCTATGGGTGCAGAGGGGAACAGCTTCAGGCATCACCAAGGATGAGTGTCACACAGGCTAACACAGCTAGTGTGCTGAGCAGCGATGACAAGTGGGCCCGAGGACCAGAAGAGGCATTAAGGAGGAGCACAGACAGGGACTAGGAAAGTCCTGCTAGCAGGAGTCCTCAGAGCCAGCATGTAGTGGGTCTGTGTGGAGTCCTGGGTAGGCCGGGCCAGGTCTTACAGATTCCAAGAGCTGAGGAGAGGGAATTGAGTGGAATCCTGGCAAGCTCAGAACCCCTCACTCAGATCCCAGATCCTTGCTCCCCTCAGTTCATCTTGGGGAATGAGTTTCACAGGCAATGGCTGCCTGACCAATGACCTACATCCTCCAGCTTCTTTGGCACCAAGCATGGTCCGAATGACCACATCACACCAAGGAGCAGGTGATATGTCACTACCTTGAAGTAGATCTCTAGCCCCTCCCCCGACTCCCTTATCCCTTTCCAGAAATGCAAGATAGCCATCGGGGTTAAAGAAGGGCGCTGGTGACTGACGTGTCCAAGGCACAGGAAGGAAACAGCCCTGTTGGAGCAAAACCACCCACCCTGCCTGGCTGGCCACACATTCTGGTCTGCACTGTATTGTGAGCTCCTCGGAGTCACCCCTTGGGCCCCATGCCCACATGGCCAAGGACATGCCAGTGTGTGTGTGGAGGCTGCAAGGAGCTGAGGACAGCGACCTGTGACACAATAGGAAGGCAGGCCACGTGGCACTTGCTTCGGGTAAAGCCACAAGTGGCCCCTGCAGCCGAAGGAGCCAGATCCCAGGTTGGCTGGCTTAGCAGCCACCTTGCCTGATGAGCACACCATTCTACCTACTCAGGCCAATTAATGGAAGCTGGAGGGAGGAAGCTAGAAGCGCAGGAAGATGGTGGGAAGGGGGCAGGCTGTACTGCTGACGTGACAGAAAACCAGGCCCTCCTGACAGGTGGTAGCCTGTCTCTCACACAGTAGGAACCTTCTCTCTCCTACCTTCCACCTTGATTGAGGCCAAACCTCAATGCCCCTTCCAAAGTCTTTCTGCAAGGGACTCTGGGAGCTGGAGGGCTCTCTTCGGGAAGATGACCGATGAGGGGGAATTCAGGGGACATGTTACCCCCTATTCTCTGAACAAAGCCCCAGCCTTCTCTGTAGCTGGGCCTTCCATAGGAAGGGAACAAGAAAGGAATATTAAATCCAGGGCCACCCAAGTCCTGGTGGGCAGGGGTGGAGGTGGGGGTGTCAGATAGCAACGTCTGTCCCCAGAACCTTTCATCTCAGCTCTTAACCTCCCACTCCAGCTGAGCTGGCCTTTCCTACTTGTTGTAATTTCTGTCATCTTTCTAGAGACACACAGGAAACTTTCAATAGTGTAGGAGGTGAGGGTTAAGAAAGTGAGTTGGAGCCAGGCGGTGGTGGCGCACGCCTTTAACCCCAGCACTTGGGAGGCAGAGGCAGGAGGATTTCTGAGTTCGAGGCCAGCCTGGTCTATAGAGTGAGTTCCAGGACAGCCAGAGCTACACAGAGAAACCCTGTCTCGAAAAACCAAAAAGAAAAGAAAAGAAAAGAAAGTGAGTTGGTGACAGGCAGAAGAGATGGCTCAGTGGGTGAAGGGGTTTGCTGCCAAACCAGATGACATGAGTTCAATGCCTAGGTCCCACCCAATGGAAGGAAAGAGCTGACTCCTACCGGTTGTCCTCTGACCTCTACACACACACACACACACACACACACACACACACACACACACACACACACAAGTAAGTGTGATGAAGAAAAGTCAGTCATATACACTGTGTGGTGTGAAGGCGTGATCCTGTCAACCTGTCAGGCCCTAGAATCACCTTCTAGACTTCTGGCTGTGAGGAAGTGTCTAGCTTGTGTTTACCAAGGAGGGAAGATCACCTTAAACGTGGGTGGTATCATCATCTGAGTACAAAGGAGAAGAGAGCTACCTTGTCTCTGCCAGCTTCCTGTGGGGATGCTGGGACCAGCTGTGCAAAGCACCCCCAGCTGTGAGCCACAACAAACTCTTCCTTCCTTCCGTGGTTCTCATCTGGCATTTTGTCACAGTGACAGGAAAATAAACTAATACTGATAGATACGTAAATGTTGCCCTCAATGCTGGCACAAGAAGCACAGAGGTATGTAGGTAGCAGGAAGTAGAGGCCGGGCACACAGTTACTGAGGGGAGTTAGCATGGCCCACAGTGACAGAGGCCAAGGAAACAGGAGTCTCAGTGGCAGCTACTGTGAGACACAGCAGTGTTACCAAGTCTTCTACAGAAATGTGAAATCTGGGATTTTTTTGCTTCATTGAAAAACAACTAAACCACTTGTAAGCAATCCCAGGGCAGGCCAAACCAAAGTGCCAGCCTGTCATCTACAGCTCCAATGGGGGGGGGGGGGGGGGGGCAGGCCCCTCAGCCAAGGGCCCTGACCACGCACCTCCCAGCCTTCAATGTGAGACTGCAGCTGCTCCAGGGCCTCCAGCTTCTCCATTTGCCTCTTGGTCTCATTGATGTTGGAGCAGACGGTCTTCATGGCCTGCAGGGCACTCTGTACTGCTGTGTGGTCAGGGTGTTTGCCAGGGGTCCTCTTGGCCAACTCCTAATGTGGGAAGGGGCAGAAAAGAGGGTGATCAGTCCAGGAGCCTATGCCCCGACAGACATAGAATCACACCAGAGCAGGGTGCCAAAGGGCTAAGGAGCAAAGCCCTCGCTGGCTGGCTCATTCATAGGAATGTGAGTCTTCACAGAGGACTAACTAGATTTGGGGTCATGAGGGTGCTTCCAGAGAGGGTTAGCAGGGAAGGCCAGCCTTGAATATAAGGCGGAATCCCAAAGGCTGGGCTTCCAGACTGAACAGAGAGGAGAACAGTAGCTGAGCACCAGCATCCACTCCTGTCTGCTCCCTGACTACAGCCACCGAGGTCAGCTACTCCCCCCCGCCCCACTCCTGATGGACCCGACCCGAAAACCACGAGCCGCAATAAAACCTTCCTCCCTTATGATGATTTTGTCGGGTGTCTCATGTCATTGACAGAAATGGTGACGAAGACATTCATTTGTTCCCTCACTCATTCATTAATTCGTTCTGTGGGTGACAACTGACTGTCCTTACAGGGAGAGTCAATATACGAGAGGACAGACAAAAACCACTTTGCCTGGTGGGTATCATGGCCTAATACAGAAGACAGAGGCCAAAAGGCAAAGAAAAACCAGCGGCCAGAAGTAAGAAACGCTTGGAGAAGTTGAACTGGACCCCATGTGAGCCTCAATCAGGAAGGCTGGGGACGTGCAGAGGGAGCAACATGGCAGGCAGCGGGGAGAGAAGGCGCAAAGGCCATGACAAGGGATGGCAGGTGACTGGGGTAGGGGTGGTCACAGAACAGGGAGATGGGCATGCCACAGACACTGGTTGCCCCAGCTCTCTTAGTGAAATGGACAGGGGGACATGCCTCAGTGGTAACCACTTGCCTTATGTGTGTGTTCAAGGCTCACCCTGGGTTCAGTCCCCAGGACTGAAAGATAGATAAATAAACGAACAAGCCTCTTGCTCAGAGGACACAGGACAGAGTGCCTAGAGCATCCAGCCCAGCTGCTATCAGCTGACCCTTATCTCAGACGTAGGCAGGGACACTATCAAGGCTGGACAGTGTTTTCCAGAGACATGGTCTTATATAGACCAGGCTAGCCTCAAGCTTACTATGTAGTTGAAGAACCTTAAACTACTGATTCTCCGGCTTCTGCATCCTGAGAGCTGTGATTAAAGGCATGTGCCACCACGATCAGTTTACACGGCGCTGAGGGCAGAAGCCAGGGCTTCCTGCATGCTGGTCAAGCACTGTACCAACTCACCTCCCGGCTGATCTCAACCAAAAGATTCCAGCCACTCACTAGTTGTGGTAAATGAGACGTGGAAGAGACTTAAGGGCTGGCGGTGGTGATGACTTTGCTGAGGTGGCGGTGCCGGTGCCAGGCCCTCGCCTTCCTCAGTCAGGGCATTAAGACAGCATCAGAGAAGTTTCCTGAAGCAGACACCCCACCCACTAGACAGCCCAGGCCCTGCCGCCATGCGCTTCTCTATTTCCTGTGTTCACAAGTCAATGTCCCCTGCCTCTCCTGCACTGGGTACCAGGGCGGCTCTAGCCCCTAACTACATAAGCACAGGCCAGTCTCTCCTCATCTTCAACGCCACCCTGAGTCCCCTGGCTGGGCTTGAAAGGCAGGTCCCAGACTCTAACAAAGGAAACTGTGGGCAGCCAAAGCCACTGGGGAGGAGGGGCTGGGAGCTAAACTCAGGGCCACCAGCTTGCTCAGGACAGCAAGGGATCAACCAGGCACCAGGCACACTTTGGTCAGCCCAGGAGGAGGCCAGAATGGCCAGCAGCTTGTTCACAGACAGCAGCTGTCTCCTATGCCTTGCAGCCTGCGCTAGAAGTCCAGCCACTCCTCAGAGGGGTCCTCATAGGCAGCCAATGCCCGGCACTCAGTCAAAAGGAGGAAAGGCTCAGTTCCCGTTCCCAGCTGACTGCCCCTGCCCCTATTTCTGCCTGAGGTCAGCAATGAAGGTGGGAACAGAAACTAAGCATAAAGGCCAGGCTGGTAACTGGCCCAAGCTGCAGGGGGAAGTGCAGACTTTGGTGTCTCCGGCCACAAAGGAGTGTTGGCTCCACTCCAGGAAGTTCCAAGAAGCAAGAGCCACCCCTGCTCCTGAGCCAGTCATGCAGGCTGCTTCCTCCGGGCATGCTACTCAGGCTCTTACAGGGAGAGGAGTGCAGTGCGGTGGAAGAGAACTGAGTGGGACAACGCACAGACTTCTTCACTTCCAACCTCACAGGCTACTCCTGGGAAAGGGGGTGCAGCATCAAACCCGGCCACTCCCTCACCAAAACTAACTCAGTGGGCTGAATTCCCAATGGAAGCACCATAACTGTACAGCTGAGAGAGGAGAACAGAGAAGGGAGCCCTTGTGACCTAGGTCAGGCAGTGTGTTCTCAAACACACCCACACATGAAGCAACCTCACGATCCTGACGCTACCTCATCTAGTTCAAAGCCATCCTGTCCCCAAGGACAGGCCCAAAAGGTGGGAAGAAGAGACTGCAGAACCATGTCCAAACTAGACCAAAAAAAAAAAAAACAAAAAACAAAAAACAAAAAAAAAACACACAGCCAAACAGCAAAAAGACAATCCAGGGCTGAGGGTGAGGGAGGGCCCTCAGGTCATAAACCATTTTCCTTGCCAGTCTGAGAACCTGAGTTTGGACCCCCAGAGCCCATCTAAAAAGCCAGGCATGGTGCCATGCACCTATAAGCCCAGAAATGGCGAGGGAAGAGGTGAAGACGGGTGGACCCCTAGAAGAGGGTAGACCAACTAGCCTGGCCTACATGATGAGGACCAATGAGAGACCTATCTCTAACAAAAGACAGAAGAAGGTACCTGATGACAGACACCTAGGGTCATCTTTTGACCTCCATGCATACACCATGCATGCATGGGTGCGTGTGCGGGCACACACTCTCACACACATAAATAAATAAGAAGAAAGTTTTAAAATAACTGTAGGGTGGGGGTGGGGGAGGGGTCCAGATGCGCAGTTAGCACTTGGCGCTCTTCCAAAGAACCAGAGTTCACTTTCCAGTACCCACACCAGGTTGCTCAACTACCTCTAACTCCAGATCCCAGGAATCTGAACCCTCTGGCAACCACACTCACATGTACACACACACACACACACACATACATACACATACACACGCACACACACACATACACACACACACACACACACACACACACACACGTAAAAAAATAACATAATTTGTTTAAAAATAAAATTGGTGAAGACAGCCAGCCAAGGGATGGCTCATCAATAGAGGGTTTCCGCACCCAAACCCCTGTGTGATCCCTGGGACCTATGACCTGCGTGGTGAAAGGGAAGAGAGCATTCCCTGTTCAATTCAGAACTCAGTTGAACTCAGGTTTCTCTGGGTAAAGTCAGAACAGAACCAGGTTCCCAGAAGACAGACTGCCATCCTGAAAACTCAGGAACCCACATCCAAAGCGACACAGCTATAGGAATTCACGGGGCCCAAAGAGGTTATTTCTGAAAGGGACTCCGAGCTGCTTGCTAAGCACTTTGGGAGAATGACGACCAAAAAAGCCACTGAGTCTCACTGGAGTTGAGAAGGTCCGGAGTCAGATTCCGGGGACAGCGGCTGGGTGGAGTTAACGATATCCTTACAATGGCCTTGAGGAAGAGGTCTGTCTGCCTTATAGAGCAGTGGGCACCCCATCACTAAGGGCATCAGGGGTCTCATGTGCATCAAGCTGCCGAAACAGCTTCCCATCTCAAACCCTGCTGCCAAGGGACAGGTGCAGCCCACATCTACCCTTCACAAGAGACCCGACCTCCTCTCGGAGGCAGAATGTGCTTGCTCACAGCGAAACCAGGTAGCATCCCCTGACGACCCGGCAAAACAGATGCAGAAGCGAACCAACAGAAGCTTCTCAGCAGAGTGAGCACAGCGTTTATCACGGTTACCGTCGTTTCCACGGTAACAGTAGCAACTCAAGACAGTCAGAGTAACAGACAAGGGCTGTTCAGGTGGGGATCATGCAACAGCAGTAGCTAGGAGCACTGGTTGCACACCAGGACTAAAACCAGCATATCCAAGCCTTGCCAGGAAGTGGGGCATGGTAGATGCTAGTTACAGGTCTCTTCCTATTACGCTCTTGTAAAAACTGTTTAGAAGAGAGCCAGCCCTGGGTGAGGGGAGACAGCGGGCTACCATACAAGCCAGGGTGTGAACCTCCCCAGTGCCGTTCTGCCCCGTGTGGTTTCACAGGTGGCCTGGGGTTCCAGGAAGGAAGAAAACAGGGCAGCAGGCCTGGGCTTCTGCAAGCCACCTCATGCCTCTACCTCTTACAATCACTTATACCAAGGTGGTGCCCACAGGTACAATTCTGAGCAACTCCATCCTGTCCCCGAAGTAGGGGTGGTCCTGCCACAGTACAGCCACAGAGTGCAACCCAGAACATGAACTTCGGATACCAGATCCAGCCAGTCAACAAGCGAAGGTCAGGTATGGTATACTTGCTGCTCAATGTCCTTGGGGCCCCATAAGGGCTTATGGGAAAACATGAAGAGGAAGACTGGAGAGCAGATGGGCCATCCAAAGCCACCCTTCCTGACCCTCTCCTAGGCTATGGGTCCCAGAGATGCCACTACAGTCAGGCTTCCATTGTAGGTTCATGTCAAAGCCTGGGTCTTCCAGCCTCTGCCTCAGGAAGGGAGCCTGAGACACACTGAGCAAGGGCTTCAGCCAGGACTCAGGCTGAGGGCTTGGGGGGTTGGGGCGGTACTCAGAAGGTAAGCCATCTTTTCTCTGAGGATGTAAGCCTGAGGCTGCTGGTGCCTGATAGGGGTGCCACCTGAGGGAAGGCCCCACTGAGCTAGAGACACTGGCCTGGGGAGACCCAAATAATGGTTTTTTTTATTTTTTATTTTTTATTTTTTATTTTTTGTTTTTCTTTTTTGGATGAAGCAGGCACTGACAGGAACCCTGGCTGTTTTCCATTCTTTTCTGAAAAAGCAAATATAAGTTAGGTTTTCCAGGTGTGGAGGTAGTTAATGACATAGAATGATAAATTAGGTTTTCAGTCACCCGTGGGATGTATTCATCAAACTAGCGTAAAGACAACGCTGGATTCGTTACTAGGATACTCGATGAAACCTGTCACTGCCTGTACCTGAAAGCCAACATGAGGCTAGGAGGCCATGCCAGCATCTCCACAGAGAAAAGGGGCCTAGAAAGGAAGGGGTACCAACCACAGGCTAGACCAAACAGATCAACACCCCTACTATGCAAGCTCTGCTCACAAAGGCTCCTGCAGCAGTCTCCTCTACCTAGCTCAGAGGCCGCAGCCCAAAAGTCCTGATGTCCCCTCTACCTAGCTCAGAGGGCGCAGCCCAAAAGTTTGGGTGTCCCCACTAGTAATGCTGAGGATAACAGTGGGATGCAAGTGGAGAACATCTAAAGATGTGGGGTTTGAATGAGAACGGCCCCCATCTGGCCCCATGTTTGAATGCTTAAGTCACCAGAACTGTTTGGGAAGGATTAGGAGGTGTGGCCTTGGGAGAGATGTGTCAGTGTCGGGTAGACATTCTGAGGTTGTAAAAGCCCACTGCAGGCTCTTCCCTGCCCCTCACCCTTCTTTCTCTACCTGTTACCCTGGATCAGATGTAAAGCTCTCGGCTGCTTCTCTATGTTTGCCACCACACTTTCCAGCATGACGATGAACTGACCTCCTTGGAAGCTGAGAGCAAGCCCCCAGCTAAATGTTTTCTTTTATAATTTGCCTGGGCTATGGTGTCTGTTCCCAGCAACAGCACAGTGACTGAGACAAAGGGGATTGCTCAAAGAAAAGGAGGGGCTGGGAAATAGCTCAACTATAAATGTGAGGACCTAAGTAAGCTTGGGTCCTCAGCCCTTGTGTAACAAAAGCAGAGACAGCATGGTGACACAAGCCTGTATTCCGAGCACTCGGGAGGCAGAAGCAGGTAAATCTCCAATTTCGAGGCCAGCCTGGTCTACAAAATAAAAATGGAGATCAATAGATGAAGACATTCGATATTGACTTCTGGCCTCCACGCTCATGCACATGAATACATACATGCACACACCCACATCACAAATACATAACACACACAGACACACACACACACTGGCGCGCGTGTGCGCCAAAGAAAGAAAAATGAAGCAAGAAAACAGGAAGTTAAAAACTTTTAGAAGAACTTGAAAAGATGTCCACCACAGCAAAGAAAGCCTTGACACAGACACTCAATGCAAACGACATGCAAATATCTTGAGCAATTCTACCCTGTGGGGATCCAGGGACCCAGGCCTCCAAAAGGAGCAGAGACAGAACCAGTGATATGGGGTGATATGCGGTGATATGCCGCAGGCTCACAGCTCCTCAGTCAGCTGATGCAGGAGCAAGGGGTGCCAGCTGTTAGGTCCAGTGGGGGTGCTCTGCTCAGTGTAGACACAGTTGACCTTCCCCAGCTTCCTCCCAAGCCATCCTCCTGTGGCTTTGCTGACCATGGGGAGGGTATAGAGTGGCTACCCCTTAGCAGGACTAACTGTGTCAAGATCCAGGCTGCCCTAACTGATTTTGGGGGAAGGCTGCTGTATATGTGGCCCAGGTCTACAGCCCATGGTCAGATCTCCACAAGCCTCAGAGAAGGACCAGCCTCCCAAGGAAGCCACACAAGGGTGACACCCCCCAGGCTTTACAGAGATGATGCTCCAGAGACAGCAGGAAAACTGCAGATACTTGGGATACTTCTTGGACAGCTGCAGCAGGAATAATGGGGGGAACAGGAAACAAGAGGGACTGACCCCCAAAAACCATCAAGCAAATGATCCCAGAGAGAGATGGGAAGAAACAGCAGCAGGGGATGGACTGAAGACAAGATAAGACAGCACCCAGCTACTCAGGAGGCTGAGGAAGAAGGAGGGTGGAGAGTTCAAGGTCAACCTGGGCAACTTTACTGGGACCCTGTCTCAAAATAAAAGAGGGTGAGGTGTAGCTCAGTGATCAGGTGCTTATCTAGGACATGGCACTCCCCAGGAAAGGCAAAGAGGCCGAGAAAGACATATACAGACAGAGAGACAGAGTTCACATCAATATACAGACAGAGGAACAGAGTTCACATCAATATACACAATAAACAGAAGCAACTGAGCTTGGTGATGCTAGCATGTCAGGCTGCAAACATGGCCTTCCCGGTGCTTCTTGAAGCTTCTTAAACCTATGGACAAAGACAGCTCAACTGTAAGAGGGTGAAACGCAGGCCAAACTAAGTGTGTGGCTAATCGGGGCCGAAGCAGACCTATGTCAATCAAGATAGCTCGTGTTCACTGTAGGATCTTACAGGTCCCTCCACTCATTCTTTATCCAGCCACTTACAGTGACTATAATGCACTACCAGCATGGGGAAACTGAGGCACAGAGCTTCGGTCCCATCTCAAAGAGGCACCTAGAGGGATCTGGGAGGAAATAAAATTCCACACCAGCCTCTTCCATGACAGCATCAGAGAGTACTCCTCTGGTATGCCTGTGGCACACTCAGGTGTGTGCATGAGTCCCCTCCACACTGTCCAATCCAGGCACACTCGGGTGGTAAGCACCATCCCCATTGGGGAAGCAAACAAAGCAAGCTCCCTGGTCACGAGGCTAAAAGAAGGCAGAAGCAGACTCTGGGAGGAGTGACCTGGGCACACCCCAGGGAAGGCGCAATCTGAGAACACAGGGGGATGCTTTTGGGGTAGGAGGGCCAAGGGCTAAGGCAGACAGCAGAGGCTGGAGGAGCTGGGGCAGGCACGGGCAAGGCAGAGAGCAGGATTAGCAAGCAGCCAGCTCGGGGCAGGCTCCACGGGGGAGCCAACAGGGCTTCTTCACCCACTGGAATAGGGGGAGAGCAAGTTGGGGGACATAGATAAGCCAAGGTTTGCCTGAGAAACTACCACCATGAATTGGTTGATTCCTGGAATGGACACAGAAGGTAAGATAGGAGGGGGGTCATTCTGAGGAAGACGAGAGCCCGCATGCAGTGGGGCGGGGATGTTAAGCACTGTGGTCGTAGCAGTGTTGCTCCTAAATGTCGACCAGCCAATGAATGGACAGTAAGGCAGAGCCCAGCTCACAGGGGAGTACTACTCGGTCCTGAAAAGGGAACGAAGTATGAACCCAGGCCACATAGTGTGAAGTACATCATACCAAGTGACAAGAGTCAAGACACACAGGCATAAGATCTGTGACACTGAGATCCTTGTAGAGCCACCAGTGGGAGACTCAAGGCCCAGGTTGGAGTCTAGTTACTCCAGCTGTGTGGATCTGAGGCTATGCCAGCAGCCAGGACAGGAAAGAGCCACAGCAAGGGCCAGGAACCATCAGCAGACCACCAAAAGGTCCAGCATCAGCTGGGGTCCCATTAGGGACCTGCTTGCTACATATCAGGGCGTCACCCCAAGTCTGAATCATCTCCCTGGAAACACTGACGGAAAACTCAATAAAGCTTGAAAATGCCAACTGTCTATCCTGAGCCCAGGCTGAAGAGCCGAAATAGAATGTTCCGGCTATTCTTAGGCAGTGTTCAAGTTCAGCTTTTGGGGCTGTTCCCAAAAGGCTTTCACTCTTGCCTACTCCTCCCCCTACCCCAGGCTCCCCAACCCTACAGCCTGTACCACGGGAAGCTCAGCGGGAACAAGGGGCCTCACAGACCGGAGAACATCTGTGGGGACATGCTTGCACGGCTGACGGGACAGGCTGGGGTCGGACTCCGCTGCTGCACTCACGGGGTCATCTTTTAGAATGCCCTGGAAACTGTGAGCCAAGGAGGCCCCCCAGGAGGGTGTAAAAGGCCCTCAGCCCGGCTGCTTGCTGATACAAATGTTCCAGTGGCAGGAGCCAAGGCAGGGACACTGAGCAGTTGTCTGTCGGGGAGCATGCATGTCCCCACAGGAATCTCAGGCCACCCTGGCTAGTCCCCAGCAGTCTTCAGGCTCCTGATACATGCAGCAGAAGGAGAGAGCAGCAGTGTGCACAGCTGTCAAGAGGGCAAGGCCAGACCTCCACCACTTCCTGTGGGTGCTTCCTGCAGAGGCAGCCAGTGGTTTGCCCCAGCTGCCTCCTCCTTCGTGGGGCAAGACCCCTGTGGGACTAGACCCCAGGCTCTAGAGAACAAGGAACAGGCCTCAGGTCCACCAAGCTCTGAGGCCACAGAAGTCCTCCCACCCAGCTTATTGACACACATCACAGACCCTGCTTCTCTGCAAGCTCCTGTGACCCCAGACTTGGTCAAGACCAGAAACCTGTTTGGCTCAGCCCTTGGGCTGCAAGCAAGGGTTTTTCCTCAAAGGTCAGATGTTCAAGACTTAGAACCCAGAAAAGTAGACTAGCCACTGAGCCATGAAGCCATCGGTGTTCACAGGCCTCATTTAGGGAACTGACAAGGCCTACAGACTTCACCCCCAAGCATGGGGGAAACTGAGTTCCCAAGCATGCTTCTTTAATAGACGGATGACTCTGGAGCTAGAGGTAAGTCTCTAGAATGAGACTGGTCAGCAGCAGCAGCTCATGTGCTCTAGAGCAGCCGTTTATTCCCTTCTCTGTGTACCAAAGGCAGGCCTCATCTGCCCTCCTGACTACGGCACAGGGGGGGGTGTGCACTCACTTCATAACAACCCCAGAAGCACTACTGTTACAAGTTCTGCACCACAGAGGAGAAACTGAGGCATAAGGAGCAGCACGACTTACTCAAGAGCTGGTGCCAACAAACTGCACAGCTGCAACAGGCAGCCACAGACTGCAAAGCCCAGCACTGAGGCAGGACCGCTGAGGTACCTGACAGGGCCAGAGAGCGCACAGCTAGGCTTGCCAGCAGCGCCATATCCTCTTGCTCACTTTGGTTTGCCTTGGGGGTGGGGGGATTGGGGTTTCTTCCCCAACTAGGAACTAATGTGAATGTAACACAAAAGGAGGGGGAAACACACTGAGGGGCACTGCCTCCAAGGTGATAGCTAGCTCACACTCCACAGCCAGATCAACCTGCAGCTTCCGAGCCCAGACTGTTCACTGCCCGTGCACTCATTGAAGCCACAGGAGGATGCAGCTGAGCTTCCTGTGGATTCCCTGAGAGGTTCAAGTGGCCATGGCTGGAGGAGGCAGAGGAAGAGCTGAACTCCACTCCCACAACTACTTCTGTTAGTACAGTGTCCTGGAGAGATGACTCAGTCCTGCTGTGAAAGCAAAAGGAGCTGAACTCCGCATCTGAGCTCCGTCCTCGGTGCTCACGTAAAAGCCACGTATGGTGACACATGGTTGCAACTGCCATGCTGGGGAAAGAGAGACAGGAAGACAGGTTCCTGGAGCTCAACAGCCAGCCAGTCTAGCACAACAGAGAGCCCCAGGTCCCACGAAGGTGCTCTATCTCAAAAACAGGTAGATGGCTCCTAAAGGATAGACCCAAGGTTGGTCTCTGATGCCCACACACACATACCCCAACACACACACAAGAATATGGCCCCAGCAATGCTGACAGCGCCAGGATCCTGTCAGCTCAGATACTCAAGGTCATTTACCTTATCCAGCACAAACTGAAGGTCAAGATCTCCCTCAGCACCTTCCTTACCCTCCCTCCATTTCAGGGAACAAAGACAGGGGTAGTTCCTGTGAACAGGTTCATGAATGGGGCATGGACGGTCGGTTGGATTAGCCTGTCAGCAGGAAGCCCAAGAGCCAGCCATCAGACAGGCATTGGGACAGAGTCAGGGTTGGTACCAGCCAAGAGCCATCATTTGTAAAGGCCCGGAAAGCAGGACCGAGCAGCAGATGGGGACAGGGCCATCCATGAAGCTTGGGACCTGACCAACTGTCTCTTCTGAAACTGAGGATGAAGCTGTCAAGGGTCAGATCTGCTCTGGACTGCTCGGGCCAGACCATGCCAAAGAAGCAAGCAGGGAAGGTGACAGCAGGTGCATGGATGGCTTGCCAAGTCATTCCATGTCCCACCTTCCCAAAGAGCCCAGGTTTTGGTGCCAGCCTGTCCATCCCTCCTTGGGGCTGTGGCATATGGGTTCCAGTAACTGGCTGAAGGTTCAAATCTTTTTTTTTTTCTTTTAATATTTATTTTATTTATTTTATGTGTATGAGTACACTGTAGCTGTACAGATGGCCATGAGCTATCATGTATGTGGCTGCTGGGAACTGAACTCAGGACATCTGCCGGCCCCACTCACTCCAGCCCTGCTCACTCCAGTGTAATTCACTGTAACTGTCTTCAGACGCACCAGAAGAGGGTGTCAGATCTCATTACGGGTGGTTTGTGAGCCACCATGTAGTTGCTGGGATCTGAACTTAGGACCTTCAGAAGAGCAATCGGTGCTCTTACCCACTGAGCCATCTCGACAGTCCAAGGTTCAACTCTTGAATAAAAAGTAATCTGTTCAGGAGCAGAGCACCTGACCCATATCTCAGCCAATCAGAACACAGTCCTGCTCTACACACTGTCATTGGAGTAGAGCAGAATACGGGGGTCCATCTCAGCCAATCAGAGCATAGCACTATCCAGCAGCTAATGACCAACTCAAGGGAAATGCAGTGGTCTAAGGAGGTTGGAAGATGATCAGAGGGCTAAGCCAAAGTTTCCCGTGACTGGCTCATGTCAAACCATGTGACTCAAATCCAAACCATTAGGAATACACCATTCCCTTAGCCACAGATGGCTGGCCACAGCCGGAATGACTCTCAGGCTATCCGTCAGAACTCTAAGAGAGAAACTCACTGTCTCCTGCTGACTTTAAACTTGACAGGGTGTGAGTCCAGATGTCTACAGCCATCTGCTATCTCACTAGAGATGAAGTTGGTTGTGGAAGCCCAGATAACAGCAGAGAAAGAGGCAGAAGCTGGTCCAGCCTGGCCTAGGGCCAGCTCTGCCACTAGACACCACAGCTCCTAAAAACTAACAGCTTCTCTTGTCAGTGGCAGACTGGAAGAGCCCGCCACTTTTGCCTGGGGACAGGTCCAAGGGAGTCTCACCTTGAGCAGGAGCGGGTACTTGCAGATTCTCTGGATCGGGGACAGCAGGTAGCCCTCCAGAGGGATGTCAGTGGTCTTCCGGCCTCCCAGAAGCATGCAGCTCTACAAAGGGACATGATACCACCATTAATAGAATGGAAGAACGACACAGGAGCGTGAGAACTCTCAGAACATAGTGCAGATAAGTGCTCAGGAGCAGCTAAGCGTCCCTGGGAGAGGGGCGGATGCTGGGACT
Organism: Montemys delectorum; assembly: GCA_019843815.1. Classification (NCBI taxonomy): domain Eukaryota; kingdom Metazoa; phylum Chordata; class Mammalia; order Rodentia; family Muridae; genus Montemys; species Montemys delectorum. The sequence goes on along the minus strand of JADRCD010092795.1, from coordinate 5,211 downwards.
CTGCAGAAGACTTTATGGGGCCGCATGCTGGGGCCTGATGTCACCCATACCATGGTCAGTGTGGCACATGGGGTCACGGCACAAACGTACCTCAGCAGTTAAGACGGACGGACGGACCATAGAACTGCAGATCCAAAAACTTAGACTATCGAGATTTTACAGACAACTTCACCATTCTGACACACATATACACAGAGACAGAGAGAGAGGGAGAGAGAGAGAGAGAGGGAGAGGGAGGGAGAGGGAGGGAGAGGGAGAGAACAGTCAAACTGTTTTCTTTAGGCTGACCAAGCCTGAGAAGCCCTGAATAGCCATCTGCTAGAGAAGGAAAACATCTGTAATTTTGCTTAAATTGGTTTGTAGCACATTCATACAACAGCACCCCAAACATCAGGGAACATGAGAGCATGGGAGAACCAGGGCCACATACAGTAACACAGAGAAGCCCCCAAACCTACTGGAACAAGAAAGAAAAACAGAAAGTTATGGATGGGACAATCCCATTCATAAACCTTTTTAAAGGCGTGAAAAAGAAACCCAACTGTTGTCTAGCTTTTGTTGTTTCGTTTGTTTGTTTTATTTTCACGTGTATATATGTTTGTCTGCATGACTATACCTCATGTGGATGCCACGGAGGCCCGAAAAGAGCCTCAGATCCCCTGGACCTAGAATCACAGGCAGTTGAGAGTCCCAAACTCTGGTCCTCTGGAAGACCAGTATGAACTCTCAACTGTGCCTCCATCCCAAAATGGCAGCGTATGAAAGGAAAAAAACATTAAGCAGAGACACCTCAGATTCCAACGGGCTAGGAGTTGAGCATCTTACCTCTAAAACGAGGTTATGGTGTCAGACTGGGAAAGCTGGTAGAGTTCAGAACCAGGACTCTACACTGGTTAGCAAGCTCCCGTATACACCCAGCTCAGTCTAGACTGATCTACCCAGCACCACTCCCACCAGCAGCAGCCACGCCTCCAAGCAACATCCTTGCTTCTGCTCACACTGGGCCCAGCCCACAAAGCCTTCTTTCTCCTGCCCCAGCACGTGACAACAGCCAGAGCCTGACCTCCAACCAGCCAAGACCTGGGAGCTGTTTCAGTGCACAGCTCAGGCACTGGAGTTTGGGGTGTCCAGAACTAGTAAGCCACAAATGGGGGGGCTGGAGGGGGGAGGTTACAGGTGTGCCCGCTCCTGCATGTGTGTACTGAGGCCAGAGGTCAACATTAAGTTGTTGTCTTCTGTTGTATCTGCTTATTTAGTCTTGAGACAGAATCTCACCGTGTGCCCCTGGCTATTCTGGAACTCACTATGTAGACCAGGCTGGCCTTGAACTTACAGAGATCCATCTGCTTCTGCCTCTGCTTCCCAAATTCTAGGATTAAGGCCTGAGCCATCACACCTGGCTGAGCCTGGAGCTCACTAATTAGGTGAGGCTGGCAAGCCAATGAGCCTCAGGGATCTACCTGCCTCTACCTTCCAGCACTGACATTACAGGTGTGTACCACCATGCCTGGCTTTTCACACAGGTTCGGGGTCAAACTTGATCCTGACTTCCTTTATTATCTCCCAGTCCTTCTCAAGACTCCCCCACCTAGTGCTAACATAGTAGGCAATTTATTCCATGTCACAGGCAATGTCCCTTGGAGGGACTCGGACATGATAACTCATCTTGTAGATACAGGAAACGTGAAATTTCATGTCTGAGGTTGGCGTTTTTGTTACTGAGTATAGCGTTTATACACGGAAACAACATCGCCGACACCTCAGCCTTCCCCCTCTGCAGAAAGAAATGAACTTGGCCTCCCAGGAAACAGGACCTCCTCCTGTGGTTTACCGTGATCCCAGCAAGGTTAAAGATACAGGCACACAGCCTCAGGAACGAGTGTGCCGGCTGACTCCTATTTCCCATGGGGTCACCATGCACCCAGAGTTAGCCTGAGGGCCAGGGGTGCCAGACTGCCCTTTGGGCATCATCACAGGCTCCCTTCTCTGAGAAGCACAATTCTGCACCCTGGATCCCAGCTGTGGTTGCTCACACATCCTCAGCCTCTGCGTCTGTCCCTGGCACAGGCGTGGGGTCCTGGCTGCGGCAGCTGGGTGATGCCAGACCCCACACTGCGCACACTCGGGCCTTTGTCCTCAGCACAAGCTGCCTGGGTGATGTCAGCTCCAGGCAGAGAAGTTGCCAGAAGCCCTTCAGGTGACTACAGCCGCCACCTGTCCCAATGCTCCAAAACCCACACTTTGTCTTGCTCTTCCTTTTCCTCTGAGACAGGGTCTCATGTTCACCAGGCTAGCTGTGAACTCGTTGTCAGGAAAGGATGACTTTGAATGTTCTAATCCTCCTGCCTCCACCTCCTGAGTCCTGGGATTACAGGCATGCAACAGGATGCCCAGTTCCTGTGATGCTAGGTAGGAAACTCAGGGGTGAACGCATGACAAGCAAGCACTTTACCAACTGAGCTACATCCCCAGCCCTCTTTTTACATTCATTTGAAAGGAAATCGGGCAAACACTCAGGCTGTTCACTGCTCTCCTGCCTCTTCTAGGCTTGGAGACAGAATTCCTCAAAACCCTCGTTGACACATGACCCTGAGATGAGTGTCGCCCTGTGGCCACCCTAGCCCTGTGATAGCCACGCTCACTTCCTGGGTGTAGATCACACTAGACCCATGGCTTTAGAGAGCACCCTGACTGAAGAGCCAGATCCCCCCTCAGCACTGCTTCTTCCCTGGGCTCCAGGCTCCAGGCTCCAGGCTCCAGGCTCCAGGCCCCCCCTACACACTTTGCCTTTCACCTAAGGGCATTCCTACTTGGCCTGCCTGCTCCCTTACCATCTGAGGACAAATTACTCCAGTTGGCCAATTGGTGGTATCCTATGATACTTCTAATTGTCAACTTGGCACAGCCTAGAATCACCTGTGGAGACAGTCTAGATTCGCACAGCCTGTGGGCATGTCTGTGGGGGTTTTCTTGACTATGCTAATTGGTGTAGAAAGACCCAGCCCAGAGTGGGCAACACCACTCCCTGTCTTGTACCCTGGAATGTCTAAGAGTGGCTATGAGCTGGGTAGTCTGCATGCCTCCTGCCAGCCTCAGCACTGTTTCTCATTCAGAGAACATAAGGCTACATAATATATCTTTTAGGTACACCCGACTCCCTCCATGAGGACTGGGACATCTGCCTTGTCCACTATTCCACCTACCCAATACTGATCTTCACACAAAGCCACCGACTGAATTCATAAGTCAATGGTTTAATAGACACAGAAACAGAACGCCAAAGTCCCCAAGACCGTCCGCAAATGAACAGCCATCTCCAACAGAGAGCCAGCTTGTCTGTTCCCCGCACAGTCACCTCCCATGGCATCCTTGACAGCTCTTTTGCAGGTGGCCAGAAGCTGTGAGATGCCAGCCAGGAGGGAGACAGATGGTACAGTACAACACCCCACACGCCGTCGCCCTGTCTGCACAGCCCCCGGGCAGCTGCTGCCTGAGCACGGCAGCCTGGCCCACTAGAAAGGCTGCGTGAGAAGGAAGTAGGGGACTCTTCCTTTATAATGCCCCCCTCATTTCTCTGGCTTCTTCTGGCCACCAGGACCCCTGCAGAGTCCAGGGATGGATCCTAGGCAGCAGGGACTAGAGAAGGACAGTGTTACTGCCAGGCAGAGACCAGAGCAGAGTGACTCCCTGTTTCTGGGTTCTGCCCAGACTGTTTCATGAGCACAAGAACAAAGAGCAAAGTTCAAAGGGTCCAGACAGCAGGAGTAAGGGAGGCCTGGCCGCAAAAGCTCAATGGAGTGGAGACAAAAATGGGAAAAGAGTTGGCCGATTCGCCTCCCTCAGATGCTCACTGGCCCTGGAGGCAGTATGATCGTGCCAGTGAGGGAATCCCGTGTGATGTTGGCATCAAAGGCCTGGGGATGCTTGGCAGGAGGCTGTGCAGAGAGGGGTAGAGGGAACCCTATGGTGCAGGTTAGATGCCCGTGAGCCTCGCTAAAGCTCCTCAGCTACACCAATGAACCATTGGACTCCATGAGCTGAGCTCTATTCCCACGGGAAAACGGCAGCATGGAGCATGGAGTGGGGGTATCCCTGGCTAAATGTGCAGGGACTCAAAGGTCAGAGTACAGGACTGGTGCCCCGACAAGCTCCCTTTTCAAACACAGATCCTGAGAGACATTTGGCATCATGAAGTCCTCAAATCTGCTGTTGACAAAGGATGGGGTGGAGCCCTAATGTCTCCTTAGACATTTTAGCAGGTCCCAGGCCTGACCAGAATAAAGCCTACATTCTCCCAAGCACATATGTGGCACATATCTGTTACCACAACACCACAGAGGCCAAGGTGGGAATTATCACAGTGTGGGCTACAGAATAAGATCTGTATCAATAAGTGGGAGGTGGGACAAGTAAGACGGCTCAGCAGGTGAAGGGCTTGGTGTACCAGCCTGAGGACCTGAGTTTGATCCCCAGAATCCACTTTGATCCCTTACCTTCACTTTGGGCCAGAAGGGGGACACTGACTCTAACCTGGCCATTGCCTGTTTTTTGTAAATAGTCCAGGGAGATCCCCAAATGGAAACTGTGGGCAGCTCAGGCGGGCCAGAGACGGAGCGGGTGGGGGCGTGCACTCACCAGGAGGAAGGCGCGCACAGCAGGGACCTTGTTGAGCTCTACCAACAGGCGCAGGGCCTTCTCGTGGTTGCTGCAGTACTCCTCGTACACACAGAACTTGTCCTTCTGCAAGACAAGGGCAGAGCTGTGAGATGCAGGCCACAGGCCGAGGCAGGCAGAGATAGGCAGATGGGGCTCCCCGGAGTCTTGTACAGGATACAGGCTCAGGCCTCTAGATGAAGTGGTCCAGAACCTCTAAGTGGCTTCAGGACTGGGCCCATTTGTTTCTGGCAGCCTGTGTGACCTTCTGGGAAGAGGGAGAGAGCACATCTAGGACACTGAGGAGGCGATCCCGGCCCTGGACACCAGCTCTGTGTTTCCTGCTGTGAATCTCAGGTCGCCACAGGAACTCCATGTTCCAGTGTCCTCAATAGCAAGGTGGTGCTAATAAATGTCAGGAACTTGTTGCAACAGAAGGCTCCTTCCAGCCCAGAGGTCACCTGGAGGTCGCCAGGTCACTACCCATCAGTTGTATTTAAGACCTGCACAGAACAGAGCCCTCTAAGCAGGAAGCTTTCGGCTAGGCATTCCCCACTC
>JADRCD010092784.1:0-20865 GCA_019843815.1 Montemys delectorum | reverse complement strand
GCGGGAGGAGGCCAGCGGATTGGGGAGGGGAGGAAAGGGAAGGAAAAACAAACGAACTTGGTGATCTTAAAAGCAAGTTCCAGTCATTCTTTGGAAAGAGTTATTCTAAGACCTGAAGACTCACAGAGACACATAGACAGAGACTGATGCAACAATCAAGAGGTTTATTGATCCAGCAAGCTGGGGTCTTCCCGAAATCAGGGCTGAGGCAACCCAAACTACCAAAATACACACTTTTTATACTCTTTTTAGGGTATAGGCTTAGGTAACAGTATGAGCTGGTTACCGCTCATTGTCCTTTGTATTCATTGGTGGTCCTTAGTGGGGAGATATCTTTGGCATGCAGATGGGGTGGTGAAAGGTCCTGCCCCTACTGCGGTTGGGACATTTCCTGGAACAGGGTGTTACTCTGAATTCTTTGGAAACTCCTTGACCTCAAGCTTAATGGAAAGTCCCAGCCACCTGGTGTTTTCCTGAGGTGGTACTGTCTACTTGGTTCTCATATTATCTGGAAAGTCCTTTTAGTGTTGAAGGTGAGATTTAGACTCATAAAGTCCCAGGGACGATACTCTTCTCAAACCACCTGTATATTGCAAGGAATATAGGAGGCACAGTCAACATCCACAGCCCCTAGCATAAAGCACATAGAACTATGCTGTCAGCAGCATCGTAGACTGTTGGTTTACTTACTTAATTCCTTCTGATAAACTGACAAGAATAAATTGAAGGTAAGCGGCAGAGCATTTTAATGAGTCTAGGGCCTAATGAATCTTTTTCTTCCTATGTCAATTAGAATTTCAAAGCCAGGATCTCCAAGGACCAATTTATTGGGAACAGAGAGAAAGCCTTTTGTTCATCAGCTGCTGCTTCCTGAGCCACCTACCCAGTCCTTGTTATCTGTTAGATAACGTCCTGCCTCCTCACGTATGTCAGCTGGTGTGACAGAGCCTGACCTGGGGGGCTCTTTTTTTGTCTAAGACCTCTGGGAACTGAAATTGAGAAAGAAAATGAGACCCAGAATTTCTTACATAAGGGTGGTTAGAGACGAGATGCCTTTACTGCCATCTCCTAGCGTCTTCCAAGAGCTAACACACACAGATCAGATTGCCTTAGCCTTTACTCAATCAAGTTTCATACACTATTATAGTATTTACCAAAAGTATTTACCTCTCAAACTAATCTCTGTTACTTTATCTGTCACAATGATAAATCAACAAAGTCAAGTAAGGGAGGAAAAATTTATTTTTGGTGTATGTTTTCAATCCGTGGCTAACTAGCTCCATTGCTACAGGCCTATGATAAACATGGCTGCTCACTTTATGACACCTAGGAGGCATAAGACAGACGAAAGGAGCAGATACACACTTCAAAATCATGTCATCAATGACCTACATCTTCCAACCAAACCTACTTTCTAAAAGCCCATTTAGTATGAACCTATCAGTGGATTTAACCCATAGAAGAAGTCATTACCTTCATGGTCTAAACACCTCAATAGTAATACCAGCAAGGGAACCAAACCTTCAATTCACTGGGGAAGCAGGGAATGACCAACCATCACATCTTCGAATCTAAAAACTGTTAACAATCTCAAAAGCTGTTATCAACGGTACTATTATTAGACATGAAAACTAATGTTCTTGAGAGGCAAAGAATTAACCTAGGAACAAAATTAGGAAGTTAGCAGGCAAGGATCAGAACTTATAGAATTCTGAAGAGGGTTCTTTCTACCAAACCACACCAACCTTGTTTAAAACAAGACATTTGCAAATGATCCAAAGCATCAGAGATGACCTCCAAGCAGCTTCAGCAACACTTGAACACTTGGCCAATTCACTATCTCTTACACAAGTACATGAAAAAGTGTGCATGTATCCCAAATCCTGCCCTAGAAATCTCTTATTTAGTTGATTTGTGTGGTATTTCCAGTTGTGGCTCTAACAGCTGAGCTTCCATGTACCTAGATAATTGTTTCCTGTTCTTTTCTCTCCAATAGAACAGTGCCAGGTGGGTTCCTACTGTTCAATCATAAGAAAATATATTTTGATGTAAGCAGACATAATCAAATCAGGTTTCCAATGGCTATGAGGTTGAATTTCAAGACAATGATGAGAAAAGGAGAAGTCAAGGCATCTAATTTATATTGCAAAGGGAAGGAGAAGAATCAGAACAACGACTGTACAATAGACAGATACATGCAAAGTCCAACCTGGCTTCTGGCTTCTGTACCTCTTCTCTGTGTTTATATGTTACATCTGTTTGTAACTCCAACTTCAGGGGACCCAACACTCTCACACAAACATACCTGCAGGCAAACACCAATGCACATAAAATAAAGATTTTTTAAAAGTTTTTAAAAAGTGGTAGCATTCTGGCGAGGAAGAATCTACCTACTGTGTTTAAAAATAAAACAAAAACTTGGGCAAGTAAGATACCTGCAAGTGCCAACCAGTTTACTCTCTGAAACCCATAAAAAGATTGAAGGAGAGAGCCAATTCCATGAAGCTGTCCTCTGATCTCAACACACACCATGGCACAAGCGCACATACATTTTAAAACCTGCCCTACTCGTTACAGTATGAATTAAATTATACACTGGTAGGAAACATATATCCATAGGCCTACCTCCCTCACAGGAACAAGATGCCAAAAGAGAAGAGAACCCCGATACTCAGCCCAGGTAGAGGTCAATAAAGTGTTACTGGTGGCCACTTTGACAACAACACAGTAACTAACATAAAGCCACACCTAGTTCAAAGAGCCTGGAGTAAGAGTTGTGGTACCTGTCACTTATACATAGTATATAATTTTAGGCAAAATCCTTTGCTGAGGCTCAGGTTTCACATTATAAAATGTGAATACTGGTTGAGGTTTTGTTGTTTTTCGAATAGTGTACAGGAACTCGGGTTTAAAGCAAATGCCTCAGGGACAGTTTTTTAGAAAGCTAGGGAGATGAGCTGCTGTGCTTACTACAAAACTACAACAAAGAAAGCAGCTCTGCTGAGCTTTTTCTATGAATGGCTATTTTGTAAATGTGTAATTGTCTGATAAGGACCCTTGACTCTAATATCCTAAAACTCCATGATTTTATGACAAATGGTAGTGACAAATAAGAGACAAAAATATACCCATCCTTTTTACTCTATTCCTGTAAGTATAGCATAACAAGGGTCTCATGAATCCCCTAACAACCAGGCAGTGGTGGCGCACGCCTTTAATCCCAGCACTTAGGTAGGAGGCAGAGGTAGGCCGGTTTCTGATATTGAGGCCAGCCTGGCCTACAAAGTGAGTTCCAGGCTAGCCAGAGCTACACAGAGAAACCCTGTCTCAAAAAACAAAACTAACAAACAAAAAATCCCTAAGAGTTGATACAACAACAGTTCGAGGCCAGGCTCAGCTTTCTATCAAGTATGAAGTCTAGACACAAAACTCCATTTTGTTTTTAAAAAGGAAAAAAGAAGAGGGGGAAGAGGATGGAAAGGGAGCAAGCAAGCAAACAAGCAACAGTAACCCTACCAGCTAAGTATGAAGTAGAACATGAAAACACAACAGGTCTCAGAAAGCACAGAGACTAGGAGCTAAGGTCCTGCCCTTCTGCAACTAAACAGTGGATGGATGGCCCAAACTTGGGGACAGAACCCTCTCAGAGAAAGCTTAAATTCACTGGCTTCATGACTAAGGACTTGGGAATATCGAAGCCCTTTCTTCACAGTATAGGCCTCTGACGATATACCGCTTTATAAAAAGTGAATACAGATTTGAGGACCTACCGAAATCCAAAACAATCTTATTCCCAAAATCTGGTCTCAACTCCCACTCTCCCTGAAAGAGGTTCATTGGGCTTGATATTAAGTTTGATATATAACAGACTCCCTTTCCTTTTTCCTGCTCTTCAGTGGTAGGCACACAAGGGGGACTTATTTGCCTGAAATATTCCCTCACTCAACTTTTAAAATAACAGGTATATATTTACTAGACACTCTTTCATGTCAAAGATGGCCTTTTGATTCTTGTCTCTCTGGGCCCAAATCTGAGTTCTGGGTACAGCAGTTTGAGACAGGGCACACCAGAGACCTAAGAAAATGACTAAGGAACAGAAGATAGTTCCAATTCTCAGGCTTCCCAATGCCCACCCTCTGTTGAGCACTTTTAAATACTATACTCTTCGAGAAATGATATGACTAGAAACCATTGAGGTAGTATGGTTGTCGGGAGAGAGCTCAGTCTCTGAAGTCAGGAGGTCAGAGTTCAAAACAGAGCTGTTTTAGACAGGATGTTTAAAACATTTATTTTCTTCACTATAAAGCCTTAGTTTCCCCTTCTGGAAATATCAGTTACAAAGATTAGTTAGACAATCTATTTAAAATACCGACCACAAACACACAGTAAACACATATTAAATATTACTCAAGAGAGAGAGGTAGTGGCACAAGAAAGCAGTAGGGAATGAGAACAAAATAAAGTGACATATGTATAAAGATGCTACGATGAAACGTGTTACTCATACTAAGCTAAAGAGTTAATAATAAAAGAAGACTAGCAAGATGGCTCAGTGTGTAAAAGTGTCTTAAGTTCAATCCCTAAGATCTAGATGATAAAAAGAAAGAACCAACTCCCAAAAGTTTTCTGATCTTCTGTACTGTGACATGTAAGCAACTGTACTGACTGGTTTTGTGTGTTAACTTGACACAAGCTGGAGTTATCACAGAGAAAGGAGTCTCTCTTGAGGAAATGCCTCCATGAGATCCAACTGCAAGGCATTTTCTCAATTAGTCATCAAGGGTGGGAGGGTCCTGTCCATTGTGGGTGGTGCCATCCCTGGGCTGGTAGTCTTGGGTTCTATAAGAAAGCAAGCTGAGCAAGCCAGGGGAAGCAAGCCTGTAAGGAACATCCCTCCATGGCCTCTGCATCAGCTCCTGCTTCCTGACCTGCTTGAGTTCCAGTCCTGACTTCCTCTGGTGATCAACAGCAATGTGAAAGTGTAAGCTGAATAAACCCTTTCCTCCCCAACTTGCTTCTTGGTCATGATGCTTTGTGCAGGAATAGAAACCCTGACTGACTAAGACAGCAACACTGAGTCTTTTCTATCAAATACTATAAAACTTGGGTTTATGACAAGGAATTTAAATCTTTTTGTTTCTCCTACCTTGTAAGACTTCATGCAAATATTTTAATCCCATTCTCCATAAAATCATTATTTACACAAAGGCTCCTGCTATATTCTTAGATTAAAGTGGTTAACTCCCCCGGCCCCCTTTATTTTTTTTTGTAATTTTCTTTAAATGTAGTCAATCTTAAGAGACTATAGGAGGCTGAACCCTAGGCTATGGAGAAAAGACACAGACCCTACCAGTGTTAGAATAAAAGCCAAGTACATGTCCCATCTCTTCGTGCTTACTTCTCTGCTTCTGTGAAGAGTACACTCTCGTGACGAACAGTAAAGTTTTGCCTTGCTCAGACTCTTACTGGAGCAATGGGCTCTTTCTCTGCAAACTTATTTCTAATAGCATGCATGCATCTATGCACATAATTCTAAAGTTCTTAGGTGGGAAAGGGCAAACTAGCAAAAGAAAACAATTAATCGATTTCTTTTAATTAAATCATTGGAAATGATTCTGACTCACATGATGACAGGTAGAGAGGACTCAGGGACAAACCCCAGCCAGCACATCAGAGTGCAGCACCACGGGAATGGACTAATTAGACAATCTGCTGTGCTATTCTAAGATCATCTGGATCTTGTACCACCAGCCAAAGTAAACCAAACAGGAGTGCTTTTGAAACGATTTTTTCTAAAACAAGTACAGCTTATGTTATTGGCATACACCACAGGGGACTTAAGGCTGTTGATGAAGATGTTAGGAGAGCTGACATTTCTGTTCCAATCTTTGCTACCACATATATATTCATATACATGAATACAAATGACCTTGGCCCTTGTACTAGCTAGTTTTGTGTGTCAACTTGACACAGGCTGCAGTTATCACAGAGAAGGGAGCTTCGGTTGGGGAAGTGCCTCCATGAGATCCAGCTGTGGGGCATTTTCTCAGTTAGTGACCAAGGGGGTAGGGCCCCTTGTGGGTGGTGCCATCTCTGGGCTGGAAGTCTTGGGTTTATAAGAGACCAGGCTGAGCAAGCCAGGAGAAGCAAGCCAGCAAGGAACATCTCTCCATGGCCTCTGCGTCAGCTCTTGCTTCCTGACCTGCTTGAGTTCCAGTCCTGACGTCCTCTGGTGATCAACAGCCATGTGGAAGTAAGCTGAATAAACCCTTTCCTCCCCAACTTGTTTCTTGGTCATGATGTTTGTGCAGGAATAGAAACCCTGACTAAGACAGCCCTAGAGAAGAAAGCCCTGGTATGAGACAGAAGAGATTTGGAATTTGGTCTGAACAAGTGACTTCACTTTTTGATCTTTATATCTCAGTATTATAGTGTTGTGGTTGGGCCTGGTGCTATTCTTGTGAACCAATCGCCTAATAAATAAAGGAGTCAATCACTGAGCGAGTAGGTGGGACTTCCGGGTTGGACAGAAGAAGAGAGGAAGCAGGAGAGGGAAGGGAGACAGCAGAGGGGTGAGATGTAGCTACTAGAATTTCCCAGTATCATGGCGGATTCACAAGGATTCACCACCAGAGGAATTGGATTTTAATAAGGTTTACAAGATTAAGTTTTAGTTGTTGCATCCAGAGATTGAATTACCATTGTTTCTGAACTATGTTTGTGTTGCAGTTTCCTTCATGGGGCCTGGGTTCAAGAGAGAAAGGTACAGTAGCAAAGCGTGGGTTTGCCAGATGTGCACCACAAAGGCCATGGAGGATTTGAAGCATGGGATTGGCATGGTAGCGACTGCCAGTAGGAACCTAGCTAGGTTGGAGAGACTATGGAGTTCTGAGTCAGTCTCCACAACATAAAAACAGGCTGGCCATTGCCCACCAGTACATGGCCGCCAGGACGCGCTGGGGCAGAGGCACAAGCGTTGCTGGAGCATGCTGGTCCTACATTCCTTTTTTTTTTTTTTAATTTCTCAACGTTATTTCTCCACATCTCTATTATCACTATCCCCTCTTTGAGATAACAGTATGATTCTGAAAGATTAAGCTAATACTGACAGGAACTGGAATTCTGGGTGTGTCTTTCTATTCTACTGCATTATCTGTTTGTTATATAAAAGGGCTGGATTAGAGAAAACAAGGCATTTCTAGAGCTGAGGGAAAAAAACAAAGTAACATGTAAAGTGAGTAAGTAAAAACAGACAGACCAAGATAATATTTAGAATATTTAATCAAGAAGATTCTAAATATTCTAGGGTAAAACAAAGCCATTTTTAAAAATATATAGTTATTTTGCCCACATGTAATGTCTGTGCACCACTTATGTGCCTAGTACCTGTGGAGACCAAAAAGGGCCTGAGACCTCTGAAAAGCAGCCAGTGTCACCTCTTCAGCCCTGAAGCACAACTCTTAAAGCCCTTCTCATGAGGCTGGACAGATGATTCCACGGTCAACAGCACTTGCTGCTTTTGAAGATTACCTGAAGATTACCTGGATTTGGTCACATCAGGCAGCTCACAACCAACTACAGCTCCAGCTCCAGGGGAATCTCTTCTAGCCTCCAAGGGTTCCCACGATGCATACACACACATACACATAAATTTAAAAAAAAAAAAAAACAAAAAAACTAAAGCCTTTTCACACACAAAATCTTCTCGACCAATGGCAAAAGCCAGAATACAAATGCAACTTGAGAACATGGGAGTGAGCCCTCATGCTTGTTCCTTCTTTTATAGTTGAGGAAACTGAAGTTTTGGAATGAACTGCTTTCCTAAAGTTGGAGAGACTAAGTTCAGAGCCTGAGTCACCACTTTTTAAAACATGACTTGAGAATTTGTTTCAGTTACTGGCAGGTGGACACCACCTGACAGATACTAGATCCTTCCCATTTCCCTTCTTACTCTCTCTGTCCCCCTTTTCTTTTCTCTACCTTTCAAGGAGCAAGAACTTTTTTGGTTTCACACTGCACCAGTGTCAAGAACAGAGCAGTTTCCATCATGGCACATAGAAAGCATAGAAAAGGAGATGTGGCCCCAGGAATACACAGTCCAAAGGTGAACCTCAGTAAGCTGCTTCCTCCAATAATCCATTATCATCACAACAACCACAATAAGATCTAACTTTGCAAATGAGGAAAATACAAATCAGTGAAGTTAATCACAGGAGAGATAAATGTCAGAGCAAAGACTCAAATCTCAGTATAAATCAGTCTACCTTCTTTAAACCCATATGTTTCAGTTTTTGAAGAATATACTTAATAAGAAAGAAACACTAGCCCCAACAGTTATGCTATGCACTTTGTAAGGTAGCCCTTGAAAGGTTCAGCTAACTGTAGAGATGGAAGGGAATTGTGATAAAGGTAGAAGAATGGAAGCTCAGATAAGACAAAAATGCCAGGCCAAAAGGAAAAAGACAAGAAAGCAAGCCCAGAGGTTTTGCTTCCTCTCCTGGCTCCTCCTCTGATGTAGCCAGAATTACAGTTCTGTACCACCAGGCCCAGCTCTTCCATTTCTGCTTTTGTGTTAGTGGGGTCTTTTGTAATAGGTCTGCCCACTACCTTCATCTAAACTCCATTAGATAGATAAGTTTCCTATATTGTCTCTTGACAAATGATCTAAAAAAAAAGTCTATCAGAGTACTGAGTCTTGCACCTAAGTCTTCTATCATTCATTCATTATTTTCTTTTAAGAAACAGTCACTGAAGTGTCCAGAGTATTTCTATAGCATTTCTATAGCCAGAGCAGGTGCTGAACTTTTGGCCCTCGTGCTTCAGCCTTCAAAGTAACTGGGATAATAGACCTGTTGTTACCACACCTCACTTTATCTCATAATCCTAGTACCACAGCTACCAACAGACTTTAGTTTCCTGAACTGCAGTTTCCAATTTCCTAACTTAGATCCTGATTTCTTGGCAGCATTCTTAGGCTCAGAATGCCCTGTCACCAACAACGTTCCTAGCAGTGTCTCTTAATTGATCTGACTTACAGGACCTCTTACTTAGCTATCTTCTTCTATGTCCACTATTTCAGTGAAAGAAAAGAACATCTTTAGCTTTAATGAAACTAAAAGAGGGGTAAGGTACCCCACACATGTACACATAGTAATAATAAATAAATAAATATAATTTAAAAACAGTCTAAGCCTTAAGATAATAAATGAACCAGTCATAATAAAACCTCTCAATAGCCAGACAGTGTTGGCACACGCCTTTAATCCCAGCACTTGGGAGGCAGAGGCAGGCAGATTTCTGAGTTCGAGGCCAGCCTGGTCTACAGAGTAAGTTCCAGGACAGCCAGGGCTATACAGAATGGGTTAAGACTGTACTACATCATAAAATAAATGAGAACTAGAACAAGGTCAAGCTCTGGTCAGTTCTCTGCAACACCATACTACTAGAAAGAGGTACTAGCTGGTATAGCGGTCAGAGGTTTATTTGTTTTTTTAAAAAACAACAATAACAATAACAACAAAAGCTGATTATGACATTCTTCTACCTATTTCATTCAAAATATTCCTATGTCCTCTTCTTTAAGACAGCTTCTCCACAATCTAATGTCCCCCTGCTTATTTCCTCTCTAGACACTAAAGCTTGCCTTTGGTTTTTTCAAACACAACCCACATGCTTCTGTTTCAGGACTTCTGACCTTGCTGAATGGAACTCTTTTTTTTTTAAAAAAAAAAGATTGATTGATTGATTTATTTATTTATTTAATGTATTTGCGTACACTGTCACAATTTCAGAAGAGTGCCCAGAAGAGGGCAGCAGATCCCATTATGGGTGATTGTTAACCACCATGTGGGTTGCTGGGATTTGAACTCAGGACCTCTGGAAGAGCAGTCAGTGCTCTTAACCTCTGAGCCATCTCTCCAGCCCTGAACTGAACTCTTGTGCCTAAAATGTTATTTCAAAACATAACAGAGCTCAATACTTCAGCTTCTGCACAGACCTTATTGTTTTAGACAGACCTTCTTTAATCATAGTCTCCCTTATCCTACATTATTTTTCCTCATAGTTATTCCCTTTCCTGACTTCTTCTAAGAATGTAAACCACAGAATCAAACTATTTTACTCACTGCTAAATGTCAAAATCTGAAACCATGCACCATACATAGAAAACATCAATAAATACTAGGTAAATGAATAAAAAGTGTCTTTTAAAAAATCATATAGTAAAATGAATAAAAGAGAGAGCTATGATCCGAAAAGCTGAAAAGGACAACAGTTCAGAAGCCCAAACCCAAGTGTACAGAGAAAAGCGGCTTGGGTCTTTGCAGCCAGATCCACTGTGATGCAAACTCAGCTCTTCCAAGGAATGCCTTCATGCCCTAAGTCTGAGGAATTCATAAAACAAGAACATCAACAGAAACCTCTCAAGCTATGAAAATGAAATAAATTTATATAGATTTAGAATGTGCCTAGTAATACAGTATATCCCATAACTAACTAGAGTTTTCTGATAAACTAAAACCACAAAACTTACCTAATTTCTCTAAGTTCCACCCCATCTTAATGAAGCACACAGATGTTTGTAGGGCTGTTAACTACCTTTATAGTCAATGCCCTCCAGTCTATTATTTTAAACTTATTATCATTTTCTCTCACCCTTTTTATTACTGTCAGCTTCCAGCTCTACCGCTAGCTGTTAATTAGTGTAGCATAGCTCCTCTTGCTGCTTTTAATTTTATCTGCAGGAATTTAAAAGCAAAATTGCTAAACTTGTAATAACATGTTAAAATAAGAATAAATTAGCACTATGCAAGGACTTAGGGATGATAATATTTTACTTCCCTGTTTTTCAGCTGGGCTCTGGGAAACTATTAAATAAACTACTATACATATGCTTATATATTACATACTTATTTACATGGAATCATTCACTTTTTTTTTGTTTTGCTTTGTTTTTTGTTTTTTTTCGAGACAGGGTTTCTCTGTGTAGCCCTGGCTGTCCTGGAACTCACTCTGTAGACCAGACTGGCCTCGAACTCAGAAATCCACCTGCGTCTGCCTCCCAAGTGCTGGGATTAAAGGCGTGCGCCACCACTGCCCAGCTGGAATCATTCACTTTTAAACAAGGTTTCTCTGTGTAGCCCTGGCTGACCTAGAACTCACTCTGTAGACCAGGCTGGCCTCAAACTCTGAGAGATCAGCCTGTTTCTGTCTCCTGAGTGCTAGGATCAAAGGCATGTGCCGCCACCACCCAGCTGAACAACTCACATTTTTAAGTGAAATGTTTTCAAAGGACACAAGTTCTAAGATTGGCACACAAGCCATGGAAAGATCAGAATTTGTAGAACTTTAGATCACCAAGATAAAGGTGTTAGTAAAAACCTCAAGATTCAGGATAGGATACCAAGTGGACATTATAATCCTCTGTGCCCTCTCAAGTAGACAGATGTGCTTGCTATAAGTAAGCACAAAAGCCCTGGGTTCAGTCCTCAGCATCAAACAAAAACAGCAAAACATAGATCAGGGGAGCAGGGAGATACAACATTTTACTAACTGGACACAAGTTAAGAGATAATATTAAAAACTCGGATCTACCAATGTCAACCCAGCTGTCTAGGTCTCTAACTCCTGTGAGTCCAACTTCTACATCTCTTCAGTTCTAGGAATTTCTTCTTCCAGTCATAGTTAGATGGGTCACTTCCTGCATAAGTTGTTCCTATCTTGTACTTTTTGATCCCCTGATAAATTCTACTGCTCACAAAAGACCCCAATTCCTCTCCATACTACTGGGCTCCACAAATAACTTGAATTTCTGAGGAGGGCGGTCTTCTTAAATTTATAAACAAACAAACAAGCAGCAGAATTCCATGGAAACTAGCAAGCAGCTCATGGAAAAATCTGTCACATCATAATGGTATTCACAGTGACCTCATTCTAAGATCAGCTTTATAGGTTCCTAGGTTATTTGTACTTCCTGAATATCAATTTCTTCATCTATAAAATGGAGTTGTTAGATAAAGTGAGATCTAGCATAATACAGTCTCAGTGTGGTGACTTCCCTTCCTCTCTGAGCTGCCCAACGCCCACCCACTTCACACAGCTCTACTGGATCATTTTATCCTTACCACCACTCAATGTCACATTCTACAGGACAGAGAAGACTTAAGATTTCCTGACGCTAACTTGGAGGTCACAGAATAAACTGGAGTCAAGAAGATCCCCAATGGCTTTGAGAACACATGAACAGAATTCATGAGAGGATACATACAACTTCTAGGTCCTGAGATATACCATCTCACAGCATGGGCAAGAGCAACAAAGAAAGAAGCCTTCTTTCTGGCAACTGATCCCAAACATTCTTAATGGCAACTACAAGAAAGTAACCTCAATCCTCCTCCTAGGCCAGCAGGCCACCTAGGCTCATATCCAACCTCTAGAATAATCCAACACCTAAAGGCTCAAAAGAATTTCTAAACTAATCATAGCCCCTCAACATTGCCCAAACTGCCTGGATACCCTCACTCACCAGTACCAAGAATGAGTTTAGCCAGCTATTTCGTCCTTTGGGTTACAGGGTCAGCAGCAGCTGTCTCTAGAAATAGGGCTCACCTGTAACAGAAGAAAAGAGGTCTGTCAAGGGTCTTACCCTCATACACTTTGAATCCTGGTTTGACACTGAATATATGATTTTTTAGACCATGTTGAATGTGAAGAAAATTTAAGCATAGTGATGAAATAAAAACAAAGAGTAAGAATAGAACCTACTTCAGATAAAATGGCCAGGGAAAGCCTTTCAAAGGGTACCATGAGATCAGTGTGGTGAGAAACCATGGACTGCTCTTTTTAATGACCCATTATATAAATCTTATTTGTTTTTTTTTAAGACAAGGACCACATGAAGCTCAGGCTGGCCTTCAACTCACTAGGATAGCCCTCAACTCTTGATCCTCCTGCTTCCATTTCCCAAACTGAAATTACAAACATGCACCACACCCAACCCTCTTTTTTTGTTTTGTTTTGCAAAACCAGAGCTGGTGCTGAGTCTACTGTTATAGAAAAAGTTCACAAAGATATTAATTACTTTTCTGTAGCCACTTTTCTATGACAAATACCTAACAAAAAGCCACTTAAGGAGGCTGGAGAGATGGCTCAGCATTTGCTGCTTTTGCAGAGGATCAGCATTTAGTTCTCATAACACAGCTTACAATGACCAGTAACTCCAGTTCCAGGTGACCCAATGCCCTCTTCTGACCTCTGCAGATACACATACATACATGCAGACAAAGATACACATAAAATGAAAATACCTGTTTTTAAAAAAGAAACTTGCGGAGTGGTGATACAGCACACGACTTTAATCACAGCAAGTAGACCTCTGTGAGTTCAAGGCCAGCTTGATCTACAGAACTAGTTCCAGGACAGCCAAGGCTGTTACACAGTGAAACTTTCGAATCTACCACCACCGCCACCAAAAAAAGTGGGGTGGGGGAAAATACGGGGACTGAAAAGGATGGCTCAGAGGTTAAGAGCACTGGTTCTTGCAGAGGACCAAGGTTCAATTCCTAATACCCACACAGTGACACACAGTAATCCATAACTCCAGTCCAAAGCCCTCTTCTGACCCAAGCAGGAACCTGGCACAAACACAGTGCACAGACATGCATGCAAGTAAAACATTCTCACACATAAAATAAGTAAATCTGGTGGGGGGTGGGGGAATATGAACGGATGGATGGATGGACGGACGGACAGACAGACAGAGGATACCAAACTAGCAGAATGGTTCAGTAGATAAAGGCACTTTACTGAAGCCTGATCACCTGAGTTCAATCCATAGGACCCAAAAAACAGAACTCACCAACTAACTCACCAACTGACTCACTAAGAGTGTTGTCCTCTGACCAACACACACATACTCGTACATACACAAATAAATTAGTAAGTAAATATTAGAAATAAGGAGAGATAGAGTCCACAATGGAGAGGGAGGAAGGCATAACAGCACATTGGTCATTGGTCAGGAAGCAGAGAACAGACAGAAAACAGAACAGAACAGAACAGAACAGAACAGAACAGAACAGAACAGGGCTGAGTTATATATATATATATATGACAAGGCCTTCCCACAGTAACCTACTTCCTCTAGGGAGGCTCCATCTCCAAAAGTATCCACACTCTTCCAAAATAGCACAAGCAACTAAGGAACAAAGCATTCACACACATGAACTTACAGGTGACATTTTACTTTCAAACCACAATATGAGGCTTTTACCATACTGGACCACAATCTTTTTTCCCCTACTACTTATTTATTTGGGTATGAAGGTATCCTGCACATGAACATGCTCATATGCATTTGGGTACATATGTGGAGGTCAGAGGACAATTTGCAGGCATCAGTTCTTTCTTCCCATTATGTGGGAACCAGTTATTAAACTCGGGTTATCACACTTGGCAGTAAGTTCCTGTACCCACTGAATCATCTTACTGCCCCCCCCCTTAATTAAAGATTGGTTTTATTTAAGGACTGGAGAGATGGCTCAGTGGTTAAGAGTACTTGTTCTTCCAGAGGACCCATTTGGTTCCTAAAAAACACATCAGACATCTCATAAATAGTTGTCAAGTGTGGCTCCAAGGCTCTCATCTGGCCCCTGTAGGAACCTGCCACACACAGGGTATTTACTCACACAAACAGCCAAACACATATGAATAAAAATAAGAAAAATCTTAACACAGACACACAAAAATAAAAAATCACCAAGGATTATGATTTATTTTTATTTATGTGTTTCTGTGTGGGTTTATATGAATGAATGTCAAATATGTTCAGGCACCATAAGGCAAGAAAGTATCAACCCCCCGGAGCAGCAGTTAGAGGTAGTTGTGAGCCACTGGATGTGGATGCTAGGGCCTTACTTATTGTGTTACTCTGACTGAAAGAGCAGCACAAGTGCTCTCAGTCACTTCGTCACTAAGCCATTTCTCCAGCCCCAAGACTGCATGCTAAAGGTTGAGATATTAACAAGTAGGCTTGTCCTGAAATGAAATATTGACTGAAGCACCTTATACACTGATATGCAGATATTTCTGAGAACCAGCATTTACTGGGGCCTGGGTAAATATTCTGTCCTAATTTCTGGGAAGCATATTACTATGGCCCAATTAACTGCAAGTTAGACTGAAGAGAATTGTCCTTCCCTTAGACTATGTTACTATTTTAGAATATTCCATCTAAAAATAGGGAACAGATTCTACAAAAGTATAAGGAAACCAGGAATCTATACTTAGAAGCAAAGAAAAACAAATCAGGAATATAAAATTATGGGAACAGCTGGGCAGTAGTAGTGCATGCCTTTAATCCCAGCACTTGGGAGGCAAAGGCAGGTGGATTTCTGAGTTTGAGGCCAGCCTGGTCTACAGAGTAAGTCCCAGGATAGCCAGGGCTACACAGAGAAACCCTATCTCGAAAAACCAAAAATAAAACCAAATAAAATAAAATTATGGGAACAACAGAACCAGAACAGTAAAGATGCAGTAATCAAACAAAAGACTCAAGTGAGATAAAAAGGGAAGACTTTAAGGGGACTATAAATTTGACAGAAACAATCACTTTCTGTATTAGTAAACAAATGCTTAAATAGTATATCTTTATAGAACCCTTAGTTGCCTACAGTAAATGACTTCCAAAGGCTACCTCAAAGGTAGTACTGAAGTGGTATCTTCCACGAGGAAGGGAAAATAAAAAAAGACTGTGTTTCCTTGGCCTCTGGAGTAACAACCAAAACAGGAGAGAGCAGCCACAGAAGAGAATCACTGGCTCCCAACTCCTCCAGCAGTGCTCACAGCGGAGGGCCTCCTCCAACCCTCACTGTTACAGTCAGTACTTCTGGGCTCCCAACTGCTCCCACACAGAGAATCAAAGATTAGCACTCAGCAAACAGCCAATGTCCATAGCCAAGCTTGCACACGGATTTACTACTCCTGTTCCAGCTGTCTCTAACCTCCTTCTTTCAAAGCTGCCTCAACCTTTCTACGAATCTTGATTTTTCTTATTAGCCTTGAAGCAACTACAGTCTTGTAGTTCTTACAAGAATCCCACTCACAAAGATATCTTACCTTGACTAGAAAAATAAATCAAAACAAAAAGCTGTGTTGCTTCAAGACCTCATAACATAAATATGTAGCCAGGTCACAAAGTGTTCCAGCAAAATCCCACCCTATTCCCCAACAAAGGCAGGTATCAGAATGCCTGGCATATTACAGAACCCCTGATGGGTTGCAGGTAATTTAATGACAGACAATAAGAACATAATATATACCACAAAAATTGAAATTCAATCCAGGCAGTCTCTAGCCTGCCTGGAGGAATGTCCTAAGAATACAACAGATGTGCAAATTCTTGTCTTTGCATATTCTGAGAACTAAAAGCATTTCTCCTTTCTCAGCCGAAGCTGTCTCGTTTTCCCCTCCTCCTTCCCTAAGAACCAACCCGCAGAAATTATCAAGGGAGGCACGAGTAATTACTGTTTTCTTTTCTCCATGCTAATGAGACAGTTGGATGGTTCCCCTTCCCCCCTAGAGCTAGGAGAATCTAAGGCTTTATAATCAGAAATCAACACACCAAAGCACATGCCTGTGTTCTGTACAATTGAGACTATATACAAGACAGCTTTTCTAACCTTGATGGGAGCTGCACTGAAAGACTGTACCACCTGACAGAGATCAGACCAGAGCTAGTGGGGAATCTGTCTAAAGTCAGAGCAAAGTCCATAATGGCAAGGCCACAATGAGCCTCCTTATTCCCAACCGGTGTGCTTTCCACATTGTCCAGACTTCCTGCAATATACAATCAGTGTGGAGTTCCCTCAGTGTTGAAGCTGGGACTGCTGGTTTCAAGTTCACTTCAGTTTTGAGCCAGGAAGAACTACCTATTCTGGAAACAGTTTTGCTGAAACTCTTAGAACAGCTGGATGTAACTCCCAGGGTTGGTTCCACTCCAGTAACTGAGTTCTGCCTATCACTAGACTCCTGCTATTAAGAACAGCTACAGATGGCTACAATCTCCACAGTTAAAGGTGGTGCATTTCAAGCACATGAAGGTGCTAGTATAAACTAATACTCTACATTGAAAGGGGAGAGAAACTTTGAGGAAAAGGTTAAAAAGAAAAAGGATGTGCTTTGTCACTGACCCCTTGAAGAGAAACCCCAAGTCTCCCAAAGTGGCCATCAGTACTGAAGCTTATAAGAACCAAAGATATAAAATGAATTGGGTGACATCAAAGTAAAGGCAGAAGAAGGGAGTCTGGAATCCACCATGATGGACTGTTCCCTAAAACCGTGAGCCAAAATATACCCATCCTCCCTTAAGTTACTTTCTGTTAGCTATTTGGTAACAGCAACAAAAAAAGGTGGGGGAGGGGGAGAAAAAAACAACTGGTGGGAACTGGACAGATGTCTCAGCAGTTAAGATGTTTTCCAGAGGACCAGAGTTACAGTTCCCAACACCCACAAAGGGCAGCTCATAGCCACCTACTACCCCAACTCCAAGAGATCCAACACCCTCTTCTAGCCTCTGTGGGTACTCACATGCATATGTGCATAGATACATAGACATATACATAAATAGTAAAAAAAATCTTTTTAAAAAAGCATCACCCCAAAGTGGGACCACTGCTGCATTAAACCTGACTCGTGGTTTACAGGAGTTTGGAATAAGCAGAGCTTACTGGGTCATTGTCGAAAGCCATCCTAAAGAGAGTGCCAAAGACAAAACAATGCAAACAGTAAAGACTGGAGGCCTAGCAGAATGGTTCAGTAGACAAAGCATTTATTTGTCATACAAGCCTGAAAACTCAAGTTCAATTCCCCAGAACCCACTCAAAAGTTGAAATAGGAACCAAATGCACAAAGCTGACTCTCGCCTCCACATTTGCACCATGAACATTGTGTGTCCCCTCCCATTCTTCATTCAATTAATAAATATATATACTTTACTATTTATCTTTCTGAAAACACCTTCATAAATACCCAGAGATTCTAAATCCCAAAATGACAATGAAGATTAGCTATCACTATAAGGAGCAGACTAGAAACCATTACGCTTTACTCTAATAAAGCATCCTGCTGCATTCTGTCCACGTCCTAAAGCATGACTATCGCGAGTTCAAAGGTACTAGACTAATTTGATGGAAGATATTTCATGACATTTTTACCCTCGGGCTATAGTATGGTTACTGCTTCTAACATTTATCTAGGTTACAGTGAGAGAAAACAACAAGTAAAGCAGAAAGATAGAAAAGGAGAAAAGGAGCTTGAATCTGGTCAAAGTTGAAGAAAGGGTAGATGTGGGCAAAGTGACTGTAAATTGTTGAAAATATTAATTAATTAGCACTGCTAAAGAGAAGCCTTATGCTCTGCACTGGAACAATAAAAAGAAGTCTAAATAAACCTGCTCCACAGTGTCACTTAGAAAACTATTATCTGCCCATCAAGAACAGTTGTAATCCAAGAGGGCCATGTTACATCTCAAGCTGGAAGAACTTGGTGTCACCCACTAGTGCTGGTTTACAAATATGCAAAATGCAAGCTCAAGTCAGGTAAAGCACAAATCATAACCCCAACATTAAACACAGAATAGCAAGGTTTGGTATCTGTCCTGCCAAGTTTTAGTCTTACTTTGGGCCTAATAATCATTGCTTACTATCCTAGAAATCTAGACCTTTAGTATGGAAATACTTACTTTGCTTCATGCCACCATATACTATAAGTATGTAACTTTGCCCTTTATAACTAAGAATGTGTTTCTCATGGCTCCGGGTGAGACTTTAGACTTACAAAGTTTTTGAAAGTTGTACAGAATATATTTTTCATTTTTAAATGTAAAAAAAAAAAAAATATCCTCACCTTGATCCTCCTCAACTTATGGAACTCTTTAGGCGGTTAAAGAGTGAAACCGGTGGAGACTAACTCAAGAGGGTCAATTGTAATGTGGGCCTTAAGATTTAGTCTGGTTATTTCTACTCTCTCACTGCTCCTGCTAAGAGCCGCTTACACAGTCATGCCTTTCCATGATATATTAAGCAGAACAAGCTCTTCCCACCTTAGCTGCCCCTCTGTCAGGTGAGCTTCTGTGCTGGGATAAAACACTCTAGTTCAAAGCAACACACAAGAGAGAAGGACTAATTCCATTATACTTTCAGGTCACAATTCGTTGAGGAATTCAGGGCCAGAACCATAGAGGAACATTGTTGGCTGACCCATATTTAAACTAACATTCTTATTCATGACCAGGACCATCTAATGGTGGTGCTGCTCATGATGGGCTGATCCCTCCTGCATCAATTAATAAGACAATCTACCACAAACTTGCCTACACGTCAATGTGATATACAGACAATTTCAACTGAGGCTCTCCTGTCAGATGCCTGACACAGACTGCATTGACAACTGATGCTAACATTACAAATGTCAATTAGTGCTTATGTTAGTTTCTGATTAGGAATAAATCCAGCCTTTGGTCTTTGGCAATTGAAGGGTAGAAACAATTTCAATCTGGCTACAACAAATGTCAGAAGTAATGAAGAAAAGGGGTATGGGGCACTTTTAAATTACTATGAACCCTTCCCCTTACCTCCAGACATTTTCAGTCACCAAACCCTCTGCCCAACTTCTTTTTGAGACAGGGTCTCACTATGTAGCCCTGGCTGGCCTTGAACTCAAGAAAGGTCCATCTTCCTCTACCTCCCACCATCACTAACCTAACTCCAACTATTTTCTAGGACATTTGTCTTTCCAACTGAAGGACCTTCAAACTTACAAGACTCCATAAGATGGACTGGAGATGGAGAGATAGCCCAGGCTCAGTGGATAAAAACACTGACTGTTCTTCCAGAGGTCCTGAGTTCAATTCCCAGCAACTAAATGGTGGCTCACAACCATCTGTAATGGGATTTGATGCCTTCTTCTAGTGTATCAGAAAAGAGTGACAGTGTACTCATATAAAATTAATAAATAAATCTTTAAAAAAATTAGTAAGAAATAATGATGATGAGGCTTACATTATATTTACAATCATCTAAGCCTTTAGGCCGTTAGATGACTGGCCCAAGGTTACACAACTAATTAAAGCACATCAGTATTTTCCTACTTATCAAATGTCTTTTTCTAACTATGATGTTGATATTCTAACAAAGTTGCTTTTTACAAACTTAAGAGGCATCTATATTATTAAATAACTCAAATATCAGCCAACCTTTCCTTTTTTTTTTTCCTTTTTCTTTCTTTTTCGGACAGAGTTTGTGTAGCTCTGGCTGTCCTAACACTCTTTCAGTAGACTAGGCTGGCCTCAAATTCAGAGATCCATCTGCCTCTGCCTCTGCCTCTGCCTCTCTCATGTGTCACCAGTGCCTGGCTCAGCCAGCCTCTTCTATGTAGTGCTAGATAGGTAGAATTTTAGGTTTTGTGGGGTATGGCAGAAATCCCTGTTAATATTCAGCATACTACTGTAATGCAAAAGCAATCACAGATAAACAAGTAAGTTCTTAGGGTACATAGCTGTTTAACAGCCCATGATCATAGTTTACTGACACTTATTCTTACTAATCTACTGCCTCCAATTACTTCTACCAGAGAATACATCATATATACTGCTATCTGAGCCCTGTATCTTCTCAATGGATTCAATTCTTCTCGCCTACTGGATAAGTTCTACCCTCATCAGCTACCATATCCTTCCTCTGTACACTACTCCGATCACAACTGACTGCCATCACATAATAGCTCCTAACTTTGGCAAAACTAATTCTTAATACCTACAGGAATTCTCCATTCCTCTGCTATTCCCTATTCAAAAACAAATTTTAAAAAAAA